>JAECUM010051043.1:0-15642 GCA_016617855.1 Megalonaias nervosa | reverse complement strand
GTCAGCCTCTTGCCACATTGTTGCTAGTGTTATGCCAGTTTGAGGTCAGCCACTTGCAACATTGTTGCCAATGTCCGGTACCGTGACGTCAATTTGCATTGACCCTAGACAGGCCCAATCCATTGTCGCTATACATTCCCTATGTTAAATTCCCCATGTTAAACTCCCACAGACCCCATAGGGCCGCGACACCTTTTTGACTGGATTTTACATAGACCCTATATCACCCCACCCCCCTTCACTACTGATAGCTATTGTTACGTTCGTCAATGACAGCCACATAACAAAGTTGATTGTCAATGGAGCACGTGCACTTGTTGAAGAACTTTGTATACGACATCCAGGCGATACGTGCATCTTCGTACCATCAAACAAAAGGAAGAAAACATCAAATATATGATCACAGTTATAACGCTCCAAAGATTAAACAATAGGAAGAAAACAACGTGGAAGCTAAGAAAATGTCTATCTGTAATTTTACAACCTACATCCGGTTATTTACTCTCTTGTATTACCTTACAAATGAGGGATCAATGTTATCGATAAGTAAGTCTGAAACACAAAATATATGTCGATTCCACACAGACATCTTATATGTAGGAACCAGATTTAGCGAATTTTATGATCAATAATATCTATCAGTACAATTAATAACTAACGGAGACCCAGTGCACGTGTTATATATACTATTGTGAAACCAACGGAGATGATAAAATACTGTAATTGTGCTGGAAAACTCACTAAACGTGTTGGAACGGAGAAATACTCGATGCAGCGATATAAAGAGTATTGCTTTAGGAAATAAACTAACTGCGGAAGATCCAAAGTTTATTCTTAAATCATGAAAGAGTATAACACGTTTATGTGCACATGTGGTTGGACAATTATATACGCATGCTTCCACTAGCATAGAGACTAGGATAGAAATAACAATAAAAAAAATACAGGGAGAAATATATAGCTATTGTCAACCAAAATAAACGAGTGAGCTGTGTACTGAAAGTAAATGTGCAATAGTTTATGATTTTATTGCTTTACATTAAGGACTGACCGATTAATTCAAACACCTGTCATCGTCATTTGCTTACATACTATGTACACCTCTCTCCCTCCAAAGCTCTATGTACACGAGAGAATAGGCCACAACTTTTTCTAGAGGGTTCTCAGGTTAAGACAGGCAAGGCACACATAACATTGACTCCATACACAAATGCAATGTTTTAATACCAGCCCAAACACTGATAACTGGTGAATTAGTTCAGTTACAGATGGATACTGAAACACAGACAAAAACATTAATACAAAACAAAAAGAAATCATCCTCATGGAAATAATGAACCTAATAAAAGAGACAGACAGACACTCCGTTGATAACTAGTAAATGAATTGATCAGAAAAAGTCATACAGCAGAAACCAAGCTTCACATGTTTAGAAATTACATATAGAGTAACCAGCTGAATAAGCGCAGTGGTATAATCATTAGATTGCTAACTTAAAGGTTGACGGATCGAGACTGATAATAATGTCATATATAACTAAGTACCACTTTAGTACCTAAAGCTAGCTGCATTTAAAGCAGCTCAAGCACATACGTTTGTTTTTTTTTTTTATGAAAAAGAAACGCGGTTGTGTAATCGCTTTGAAGCAACCTTGTTATCAGACTGACATCAACGAGGAGCTGGTCTGTATCACGTACATGCAAAGAATCAAATGAGCCATCACGTGTGTAGAAATGAACAGTCCAGGTCAGTCAGAAGAGCGCTGGGAAGGTGTGATGTGCATAAAGAGTACGAACCGAAGACAAATTAACAGGGATAAAGATCTGTAAAAGGAAATGTGGCCCAAAACTGTGCGTGGTGAGTGGTCTCTTTCCTACGTACTACCTACAGGGTCCAAGCTTTTGGTAATTGCATGTTGCTAAAATGTTTGGCAGATGTAACTTTTTTCATACATATTTCAAGTTTTGATAGTGGTACAAAATATTGAAATTTTGGTAGATAAATAAATTAGAGAAGAAAACTGAATCCTTGATCAACCTATTCCAAAGAATGTTAAAAAATTATTTAAGGCTCCTTTAATAAGGTTAGAAAGAAGCAAAGAATTAAGACGATTGAATAAGCAAAATGTAAGCAGAATTAGCAATAGAAGGCTTAAAGACGTTTTTAGGAGACATGTAAACGAGTACAGATATTACGCTGGAAAATAAAGATGTTGTATGAACTTTTCAATGCCGTTGAACAATACTTTAAGAAAGTCATCATCGGGAAAATTGGTCAACTTGTTTCAAGAAAAGATTTTACGATTAGACGTAAGAAAAGATTAAAGCAGGATGCAGAATAGGATGAACGGGGTAAATTTTATCGCAGGACATGACCTATGACCATAATGATCAGAGGTAGAAAAGATTATGTTATTGAGCGTTTGTTTGACATTTTGCATACAGAAGTGCGGGATGGATGTTTGTCAAGACTGAATATTTACGATTGCATATAGATACGTATCCATCGATTAAAGGAATCGCACATGATGATTTGCCTGAATGGGTGAAAAATAAGACTCGCGTCAATGTGGAAAAAAAGAAAGGAAAAAAAAATCCAGACAATCGAAAACAAGACAAACCAAAATCGGATGGCATATGTTTTTTTAATGCTAAATGAAGATTGATAAACGCATTGAGTGATCATGTATATAGGACTTTTATCTATAATTCATCTTGACACATTGATTGGTTTGACAGATGCACCATAACACTACACAGCATCAAATATTGAGGATGGCATCGGCCTAAATGTGTATGAAATGGTTTTAGACAATTACATTGGGTCAGTTACAGTGACTGAAAATATGGATAAGCAAGCCGGAATTTCGATTGTAAGTGGTGGGATGTAAACAATGCCAGTATGCCATTTATCGAAATTGGTATCATGACGAGTAAACAAACATCATGTGAAGAAATATATCTGCAAAAATGCTATCAGTTTTTCAGTGCACGAGAGAAATCAGCAGCAGGTCATAAACGGATGTGTTGCAGTGTAGACAATTTTATAGATGCAGTGCATGAAAAGGCATCCTTGTCAAACGTTTAGATGTCATCATTTCAAAATCTCGAATTTAGTGTAATGCTAAACCACTATAAATGTGATTGGGATTTCGAAAGGTCAGGGTCATATATCTTGCACGTTGACGTCAAAAACCTCTGTGGTTGTCATTAAACAGTACATGCCAGTTTTAAAAATTTTTAAATGGGCTAATGAGGTACAAATTGTTTGGAAAGAGAGAAGCTATTTAACATCTCTGAGATTAATGACAAAGGGTGAATTTCAGAAGTGGATTGGTATATACCAATACATCTACACGACAGTTTCAAGGACTAGCCACTTTCTCCAGAGAAGATTTACTAAACGAAAATGCTTTAACAGTTAATAACTCCGCAAATGCTATGCTATTCATTCAAATACAGTCCTACTGCGCCTTACAACACATACGTTATTTATTGACATTGAAAAGAATTGATTGAAATAGATTCATTGTAATGTTTACCTGACCATCTGAAACGAAATAGATATAAATTTTCTGAATATCAATATTTTTGTTTGTGATCGTTTGTAAGTGATCTTATTGCTGTCCATTGGTTAATTTAAACTGCTTCAATTTAGGTTGGTACCGTGAGTACATTATAAGTCAAGCCAGACGTAAAGAATGTAAATGTTATAATTTATATACTTACGTTGCTCACTACGGTGTGTTTTTGTTGTTGTTGCTCATCTAAGGAGCACTGAGTTGCTTTTGTACACTGTTTCGTAACTGAATACCCTAGAAACAGATCGTGTTTCTCTAAATTTATAATGTCACTGAGAATGCGAGTTGGCATGTTTTCAGAATCACTTTCACCAGTTTTTGAACACAGTATCCAAACACCCTTCAAGCTTATTCTGTGAGAACCAAGAGTGATCTTAGTTACAATTGTATTAGCTCCTATTTTCTCTCTCTCTCTCTCTCTCTCTCTCTCTCTCTCTCTCTCTCTCTCTCTCTCTCTCTCTCTCTCTCGTGATTTCGTTATCTCGTTGTTTAGTTATAGGAGAAAGTAATTATGACTTTGTTATTCATCCATTCACCGGTTGTGCAATTGATTCAGAGATAAACGCATCATACTGGAGATAAATGTGTTTCATTACGTAGTCCTCGTTACCATCTTCTATGGCCACATTGACGAGTATAATTCAAAACATGAAATTTTGAGGAACTGCACTTGGATGCAGTGGACAGTTATCAGTTAGCATTTGGAAGTCACGTGGTATTCTTCACTGTGTTCCAAACATTATCAATTGTATAACTTGTGAACCAGTATTCTGAAAATTTACAGCTACTAACATTAACTACGTCAAATTTTCATTCATGATACGTTGCTGTTTATCTTCACGGATACAGGTAACCTTAAATATTTATATGTTGTGAAAATGCTGTGGTCATTTACTTTGGAAGATTATTGTTTCTGTATAATATGGTCATATCTTCTGCGAGCATTCTACCCAAATAATTTACTACGGAATTGTTGGCATCTTATTTCATCTTCATATCAAAGGACACACAAAAAACTGACAGGTTCAATCATGATATCTAGACTAAGCTTTGGTATGCAAATTTTGTTATGGTTTTGATGTGTTCGACTGAGTATTCAAATCTATGTCTTATCTTCTCCTATATGTAAGGAATTACACTATGTAACACAATTTTTGTTCGTGGGTAGTAAGTGTTATTTTATAATTGCATATACCTATAAAGTATAGAAAATGGCTATTATTCCCCACAATCTTTGCTTTTGTGACCAGGATAATGATATTTTGAAATTTACCTATTTCCAATGAGACAACTGGCGAATTTGTGTCTTTTCGTTCATATCAAGTCAGAAAAACACAACATATGAATCAAAATTAACATGTATTTATACTAAAGTAATACAAAAATGACCACAACAGATTTAGAAGTGAGTAGTTTTTCGAGATTTACGATTATACTGTAAATCATTTTCACGAATCAGCTCCCAAATGTAGTCTCCCATCATGTTCTCGTCATACTGTCCTTGGTAGCGGGGTTCAAAGTCTAGTATATCCTGGTGGAAGCTCTCGCCTTGCTCCTCAGAGTACGCTCCCATGCTCTCCTTGAATTTATCAAGATGAGCGTCAAGGATATGGACTTTGAGGGACATCCTGCAGCCCATTGTGACATAGTTCTTCACCAGAGTCTCAAGCAGCTCCACATAATTTTCGGCCTTATGATTGCCCAGGAAGCCCCGAACCACTGAGACAAAGCTGTTCCAAGCCGCTTTCCCCTTACTAGTGAGCTTCTTGTGGAATTCATTGCACTCCAGGATCTTCTTTATCAGTGTTCCGATGAAGACACCGGCTTTGACCTTTGCCTCAGACAGCTTAGGGAAGAAGTCTTGAAGGTACTTGAAGGCTGCCGACTCCTTATTTAGAGCTCTGACAAATTGTTTCATAAGGCCCAGTTTGATGTGCAGTGGTGGCATCAGCACCTTCCGGGGGTCCACCAGTGGCTCCCACTTGACGTTGTTCCTCCCCATAGAGAACTCGGTCTGCTGTGGACAGCCCCGCGTGTGGTAGTGCGCCTTGGTGTCCCTGCTGTCCCAAAGGCAAAGATAGCAGGGAAACGTGGTAAAACCGCCTTGGAGACCCATCAGGAATACCACCATTTTGAAGTCTCCGATGACCTCCCAGCCGTACTCATCACACTTCAAGGCGTCCAGCAAGGTCATGATGCTCTTGTAATCCTCTTTGAGGTGCACGGAGTGAGCCAGGGGAAGAGACTGATACTTGTTCCCATTATGGAGCAGCAAGGCTTTGAGGCTCTATTCATTCTGGTCACAGGAGATTCCAATTGCCTCGAACAGACTGGTCACATTGTGGCAGAAGCAGAGCCCATCTTGACAGGTGAAGAAGCTGGAAAAAGCTTGGTGACGCTTCCTCGAATCTGCGACTTGCACATTTTCATCCAACAAGTTCCACTGCTTGAGCCTAGACGTCAAAAGCTCGGCATTGGACTTGGTGAGACCAAGATCTCTGATCAAGTCGTTGAGGTCTTTTTGGTTGGGGCAGTATGGGTTTCTCTCCTCAGCTCCACCTCTGAAACTGTCATCTGGATCTTCCTCGCTCTCTGACTTGTTGCTCTCTTATAATGCTGTCTTATAAAAATGGCTGCTATCTCTCCGGAGGAGTGGGTACGGGAGCGATGGATGAAGGAAGGTTTGGATACGTGATAGCAGATGCGTTCTTGCCAATCCGACGTTTGGAAGGGTCCACCATGCAGAAGTATCAGTTGCTTGAGTGGTCATTGGGTTCCCGCCAAATGTGTAAGAGATTCAGGCAACATTTTTCATATATGATATATTTTTTCAATAACATTGAAGATTGTAAAACATTTTAAAATTAAAAACCTTGACAGTTTTAAAAATTGTAACAAATTTTATAACATAAAATTCCGAGCAACAATTGTCCATCTTACCTCCCAGTGTTGCTTTGCAGTGCTCGCAGGTGAAATGAGGTGCCCAGGGTTTCTCTCGATCCCCGACAGGCATGCCGAAATATGCCTTGTAGGACTCACACATCTTAGCAGGTGCTTCCACGGAGTACTTTTTCGCTCTTGTCTTGATAAATTGTCCGCAGACATAGCAAAATGCTTCTGCCGGATGCTTGCAGCCTCTTGATGCCATCTCAGAAAAATGCAGACAAGTATCCACTTAGGCATCTGGAACTAAATTGAACTGGTGGGCTTAAGGCCCCCGTAAATCATACTACTATTTATATTACTGGAAAGTTCTAGACAGTTCAAGAAGTTACTCCAAGTTTACTCAGCACTGAATCTATCTGGAATGTTCTGGAAAGTAGGTAAATTTCAAAATATCACTGTCCTGGTCACAAAGCCAAAGTTTGGGGGGAATAATATCCATTTCCTATACTTTTGAGGCATAAGCAGCTAAGAAATAACACTTACTACCCAGGAACAAAAACAATTTGTTACACGGTGTTATGCATCTAAGGCACGTACATCTTCACAATTTATTGTCCAATCAATACCTTACAAACGTTGGAGTCTTTATTCACCTAAAGGTGAGGTCGCACTGGACACAAAGAAATATGTTTGCAACATACACACTAACACCCATCACAACTGCAATAAAAGCCAAGTATTTGGCTTGTTCATCTGAAGTTTGTAAAAAAAAAAAAAATCATTCATTTTAGGTTGCCTACGTTGTTTCAATCTTTGTCTTATAGTTTAAACTATGGTTACCATGAGCATCACTGTGAGTAAATGCAGACAGACAAAGCACATCATCCAGGTACATTGTTCAAGTACTAAATGACTAGACTATGTTGTTAAATTGTTCCTTTTATAAAATGCTGACAACGCATTAGTTTTAGCTGTGATCTTGTTGTCCCGGTCTGTAATTTGAGTGCCACGATCATGATCTTTATATTCTCTTGATCGTTCTGCTGTATATCGTTATTCATGTCCCTCTCTGACTCCTCCAACAAAACATTGTCGGGTGCCATAGTTTTGCAGTGATGTTTTAGTTTTCTCCATGTCCAATTTCCAATGTTTATGCTATGTTCAATTGATTGCAACTCTGCCTAACGTTATTTAAATCATATGCTCTTTCCTCTGCTGCCTGCAATTTTTGTACCGCAATAGAATCTCTGTTTTGAACAAATATTGAGAGTCTAAATTTTTTTACTCATCAGCAAGTTTTAGTTGCTTCGTGATTTTGCTGGGTCTTTCATTGCCATTCTGTTAAAAAATTATAATCAATGTGTTCCACCACGTCTTGGTACATTTTAGATTGTTATCATTAAACGTGTTTAGTATCTGATTATTGAGTGTTCTGAACGCAAATCTTGTATTTGAACCATCAGTTAATCGGTTAGGGTCAAGTAAATTGACGTGGGTATTCCTGAGGTCTAGGTCTCTGTCAATTTCTTGACTTGGTGTTGTATCTTTCCAGTCTATTTTTGTTTCAATATTTAATGTGTTCATTGGGACATCTAAGTAATCTATTTTCAGACACTCTGTACCTACTCTATTTACTATAATATTATTTTGCTCATGAATGTATCTGTTTTGTTCAATTTATCAAATGCTGATGCTACTGCTTTATCAAGTTTTAAAAACTTGTTGTGAATAAAGTTTCAATTAAAAGCCTTTGAGATAATTCCTGTGACCGGTCAGCTAAATCTTGTGAAGGTTAATGAAACTATTCCAGTACCTATTATATTCCAGATAAACACAATCCAACTGTTGAAATGAGATTGTTTCATTACTTGCCTCTAACTATTTTAAAATTCTGCAGATCCATGTGTTTTGTTTTTTTCTCACGACTTTCAACGTTTGATCTCATTAAGAAATTTTATTCTGATTTCTGTCATGTTTCGAAGACGTTGTGTTATTGTTTCAATCCTCTTGTACTATATTTATCTAAGAACAAAAGCTACCTTGTCTATTATGTAACAATTTTGTCAAGTAAAAGTCCATTGGCTATCAAATAGTTTATTGTGACTTGGGGAAATAAAACTCGACTAATCAGTTTAAAAACTGCTCCAATATCCATTATTAACGGAGAATAAGTTGTAAACCACGCTTAAGTTTTCAAAAGCATTCAGTATGCAGAGTTTAATGTCGTATTACAAACTTTGTCGATTGTTTCTTTGTTGTTTTTTATGTATTATGTGTTTGCGATTCGCAAAGCATGTATCAAATAATGTTGCTAACTGGAAAACGTTTAAAGTTCTGCTATATGTTTATTTGATTTAACGCTCGCCTGTATAGTGTTTGCTTGTATAATGTTTGCTAGGTAAATGTCCATATGCTCTCAGATAGTTAATTGTAAGCTTTGTGAAAATGAAATGATCACTTGACATTTTCATCAGTGTTAATTGTTCATTGTGGACCAATTGTAAGCTCTAAAGGCACGTTTTATGCGATTTTACGAACATATTAAAGTATTTGTTATATGTAAAAGAAGGTCAACTTGAGAACAGACTTTATCTTCTGTTAAAACATATCTGGTATTGGGCTGGACGAAGTCCAGTGTGACGCGTTGCGTCGTCGACTTGCTGAATCGCAGTTGAATTAAAATGATATGTAAGAGCTGTATACAAATTGGAAAGTCAAAAATGTAACATTGGACTATAAACTATATGAAAAACATTGAAACGCTAAAAAAGACACCAGTAAGGAAATGATTCAAACAAAAGGCTACATTGCACGAACAGCTAAAAAGTTTTAAAGTATACACGCCCCAATTATTTGACAACTAATATAGCTGAAGAGAAGTTTAAGAGAAATTACTGGAAGTATTAGCTTAAAAGTGAGGCACAATTACCTTTAATTGAAAGGCTGAAATAACTGATTAAAATGGGTAAAACAATAACAGGAATTGTCACAGCAATTGCAATGACAATATCAACATTTGCTATATCAATAGCAAATTTGGTTGGAAGTTTTACCCCCAGTTCTTCCCACTACTACGCGACCTACTCACCCTCTCCCAACACTACTCCAGGCAAATAATTTTTGACATGATATAAAATGGCTTGAAAATGTAGCTGACTATATGTTTGGTTATTCAAGAGTGAGGGACAAAGTGTGTCTTGTTTCTAAACACGCTGTGCTAATTGCATTAGCAGGTTTGTTTCTCCCAGTTTTAGTCAAAGTTGTTAAATTAGTATATGTCGAAGATAAACACCGTATGTGAATTAGATACTCAGAAACGTAAACAATGCCAGCTCGCACAGCCATTCGATAAGAAATAAACAATTATTTCTTTAGTTCCTGGTCCATGTTTATGTTGAATTTTACGAATGTTATATACTGCTGGAATTTCACCATTATGTTCTAATCTATGCTGTAACCTTACTGCCCTTGAATTAGTACCGCCATTGGCCTTCTAATACTGTATGAAACAGTTGAACAGATGTTCGGCTTTTTATAAGAAGGCCCATGTAGATTAAGTATTATTGATACTTTGGTTTGACTTTGTGTTATGTATATTTAATTTGTATTTGTTAGTAATCTCTTCATGATTATTAGTTATGTATAATTATATTTTTACTTGACCTTGTCCAAAATCAAGTTCACTGTGAACCTGATAAATAACTTTTAGTTTGGTAAACAAATAATGCATACTTAGCATTTCTCTAGGAGCGTGGGTTACATAAAAGAATCATCATAAATAAGATTATCATGTTCATTTGGGTCTGGGCCTAGGATATTGGAATTCCTCTATGAAGAACCCGTTGTACCTGATGTTTCACATAGTCTTCATTATAATTTCAGTAACAGATTTTATCTGTTTACTTAGAAATTTCTATAAATGAATTTTGGACCTACATCCTGGCTCTACTTTTGTGTCTTAGTTTTTTCTTCATATAAGATTATTTACTTGAAAAATTATTCATTCTTGCGATAACATCAGAAGCAGGTTTATTTGTATTATTGTGTTCAGTTTTTTGTTTGGGTAGAATTATTTATTCAAATTATTATTTTCGGAAATTACAAAGTGCTCAATAATATTCTTGGACAGAAGCATTAATTTAGAATTATAGTGAATTCAGACAAAGACATCTTGAACTATACTATTATTATTAATTCTTAGACTGTTAGCACATCATCATACTTCAGGCCATTGGTACATTAGGGCATTCAAGACTACAGGCACATCAACACCTTCAGCGCTATTTCGAACACCACAGGAATAATTAGAACTTTATTCATTAGGATTGGTGATATAACTTTTTGGATTATTTGAGATTTAATTCGCAAGTTCTTTTTAAATTTTCACTTTTGCATTCAAGGGAAATATATTCTTTGTTGAATTTTACACAACTTGGTGTTCGTTCTTTTCTGTTACTTAGTTTAAAACAATAGATTCGTAATACTTGAAATATCTTTGCCTGTCAGGCCATTGTTATCTTGCAGAATGAAGTATGTCTCTATCGATTGGGTATTTTTTATACCTTGAGGCATATCTAGTTTTGTTATGGTAGAAAGTTTTAGAAATTGTTGCAGGTCAAATAACGTTGTCTCAAATCGTTGTTGATGTTCGATTTGAACGCACCATCTTCGTCGGGTTTGGATACTTGCATTTTTCTCATCCGAAAATAAACGTGAAATTAGTAAACTGGTTTCTCTAACTTTGTTATGGTTTTGTTTCTCTAATGCCAGTATATAATATTGCAACCAGATGTTACCACTCATACTGTTCAGTTTTGTTGATTCTGCCAGGAATGCATGTCACTCTGTGCTGTGAATCTGTTGGTAGATTCACTGTGTTATGGAATTATGTATTATCTTTTGAATTTATAATAAAAATTGTTATGTAAGCCATTTGAGACAATAAAGTTATATTGTTTAATATTATATTGTTTAATTCAACGGTTTTAGTTAATTTAGTAGAATTCATTCGCAAGGTTGATCAAAGGTGAAATAAACAACTGAAGCAGACCAGAATAAAACGCGAGTATTGAGTGTGAGTCGCGTGAACAAGCATGGGAAATCAAAATACCATTGCCTGCTAACGCTCATTCTAGCATTTGATTGGTTCAGTAATATTTGAAGATCGGAATAGGACTGTTTTTGCTTACGAGAAGTTTTAGTTACGTTGAAATAATACGATTTAATTGCTGAGAAATTCTATAAGCAATTGTGAACCAGAGATAGTTTATCTGAAACGCAATATGACACTATACAATGAGGATACACGCTTCATATTTACTCTTATGCAGTGAAAGTTGTTGAGAGAAAACTTGTGATCGAGTGATAATATGTACCTTGGATAAAGTAGAGTGAATAATTATTGATTTAATTAGTCATTACCTAGGATTATATGATTGTATTCAAGGATTTAAATATCTAACTAATTTATATCAGATTATTGTGAAACTTTCCAGGACTTCAGTGATAGTCTATATTTATGAAATTACAGTGAATCAAGAGCATTTGGATTACTAATTATGTTGCATTCTGCAGTGTTATCACGGTAACATACAAGCACTACGTTACCTTAGAACATTTTCCTGATTAGTGAGAAATTAATAGAACATTTCATGATTACATAGTTACCTACTATGAATTCGTATACTGTAAGTTATATTTAATTCTTTCACTTTGTGTGATTTTATATTTTATTTAAATAAATTGATATTTTGGAAACTTGAATGCTTGTTGGGTTGCCTTGTTCTGCTACTTAAGTTTAAACCCCAAGACGTAACAATTGCTAAAATGATGAGCTCAGTTTGAAAAAACACAAAAACATGTTAGTGGTCTGTATATGAAAAGCTGAGTTCAGTCTAATACGTTTTTATCTCATTAAATTAATATCCTATGTAAATTTTATTAAGACGAATTTCTCAATTTAAGACAGTAAATTGAATTGCTGGGTAAGGGTATAGTAATGTACTGATATTTTTTGTTTTCAATTTATAAACTTTTAATCCATTTATCAACCAATATGAATTGAAGAATGAGATTCGAATATAAAACTCTGGTCCCGTACAAGACAGTGACAATTTCATGTTTTCTCCACCTTCGCACGTAAGTTTCTGTTTATTTTGATGACTAATGTTTTCATTTCCCTCACCGAAATATCATTTTAATTTCGTTTTTACATCTTACAATTGTTGGTATAATGGCTAAACCGTCTCAGTAGGATATGTCATCCTGATGCTGACAGTCGCTGTCAGACTGAACAAAGCCCACCAGCCGTTGTTCAGTGTAATTGTTCCATTTATGGAAGAAGCTAAATTTAAATTACCACTAGATGTCTGAAAATTATTCAACATTTGTATATCCACACTCCATGGAAGATGTTCTTGTTACTTCATGGAGTAAGTACTTTCCAATTCAATTGTTTTTTATTCATCTCGTGTTGTATTTTGTGATTTAAGGTTTTAAGGATGTGTTAACATTTTCATGGTAAATCTTCAATGCAGGAAAAATGCAGAGTTGACTGAATAACTGTCACTCAATAGTATACTGTTCTAAAATTAAATTTGAGAAAAGTTTAAAGGTTCTGATGGTTTATCAACATCAATTTGATTTTCGTTGCTCTTTCTATTCAAACTTTCGTACAAGAACTTGGTTTTTACGATGTATTTCTTTACCCAATTATTTAAAGTGTATTTTGAATCAATTCGATATTCTCAAACGTTTGCTCTTTTAATTTCGTCTGTGATGTCATTATTACTTTGACAAGGCACTGCCAGCGTAACAGTAGCCTTATCATGTTTCTTCATATGTACAATTGTGTTGTGTAATTGCCATATTATTAGAAGTATTTATCTTTCTCCCTGGTGTCGTGATAAGTACAAATTTATATGTCATGCATGTTGTAACTCGTTCGTTTTTTGATGCACAGTCTTACCAAAGCTGTCATGTTCCAAAAACTGGTTCTTTCAAAAGCTCCGTTCGTCATGCTACTTGATACTGATATGATATATGTATATGTATGTATTGTGCTTCCACCATTTATGTTAATGGAGAGTTTTGTGCTGATTCCCCAATGTTAATTGATTTATCATATCTTATGCATTTTCACGAGGATATACTTTTGCTATCCATTCTTTTTGTCTTCATGTTTAGTCACTTTTGTATACATTATGTTGTTAGTCATCCATAAATAATTGGTGCTCGTCAAACATACCCTTTGTATCGTTTCCATTTAAGTCTTCCAGTCTGAATCAATTGGAGACCGCTCCGTTGACCTAAGTGGTTAAAGCGTTCGCCTCGGATGCGGGAGGTTGCGGGTTCGAACCCCGGCCAAATCATACCATCGACTTATAAAAATGGTATTAGCGGATCCCCCGCTGGGCGCTCAGCATTAAGAGGTTAGTGTTAGGATTTGTCGGCCTGTTGTCAAGATAATGTGACTGGGTAGGACATGATGTTACATGTCTTCGGCATTATGCCCCCGTGCAAGACATCACAATAAACTGCCACACTGCATACATCGTAGCGATATGACTAAAATTGCTAAAGTTAAGTTAAAAAGTCACACACATACAAACAGACCCACACCCACACTGTATCAATTGGATCAAATAATATTAACTACTTGGAATTTTGGAGTTCCATATGCATCAGTTTTCAATTAATTCAATAATTTCAGCCATACCCTTGATAATTTTATTCCATCGCTTGGTTCAACTATAGTCATGTCTTTTGGTGGTGATGAGTGTTATTTTATCTCTCAACCAGCTTTGGTAAACTGCCAATACTTATTCTGGATTCTTTTTGAGTAAGATACCTCGATTTTCTAATCCTGAGAGTTCTGTTAAGCCTTTCAACTCCTGAATTTGTCTAAGTAGTTTGAAAAATATACGATGTTTTCTTTTTCCAGCAAATCATCGGTTTTCATGGCTTAAAACTTTTCCATTATCAGATTGTATCTTTTCAGACTTTCTTTGTTTGAAGATGCCAGTCAAAGTATCAAATATGCTCTCTCCCTTATGTCCTTTTACTCTCTGACCCCATGCCTATTTGAAACAGAAATCTATTAATCTCAGGATGCATTTGTATGCATCTCTGTATGGTTGATATGTTTGCATGACAATAAAGTCTGCTTGCCACTGGTCACACACGTGACTAACATAAGCCCTTCTGAATATTTAGTTTTCTTGCCTGTGCATTCTATACAGTGCCGGATTAAACCATGTGGAGGCCCCTAGGCAGTCGAAATCTATGGGCCCCCCTCGCAAATTATCTCCTAATGCTTTCAAGATTAAATCAATTCAATATTATTTTGATCCGTTGTCGCGGAGCCCCTAAAAGACGTGGGGCCCATAGGTCGGTGCCTACTCTGCCTATTGGATAATCGGGAACTGATTGTATAGGTAAGTTGCTTTATTAACCATTGTTTGAATTCACAATCTTTTAATCTATTTTTGTCACGCTTGATTTGTCCCCACGAACCAATAATGTGTATGTAAACGATTGTACTTTCAGGATCGTAGGTGCTATAAATACTGTTTATTTATTTATTTTTGCTCTCAGATGCCATCCATTTAAAACAATATAAAAGATATCCAGAGATGTACTTTCCGCTTTACAGATTATTTCCTGGCTTGATCACGGGACCAACATAACATACATCGATAAATGTCATTTTTACTTTCAACAATTTACAAGATATTTTCAATCCTTAGAAAGGAATGAAAAACTTTAGATTGATGTAAATATTTGCAAATCCAGTGGTTGATTTAAAACAACAACTTCATGCACATAGTCAACGTGTGCTATTTTGAATTTAACTTTCTTTTCCACAAATTCTATCAATGTTTAATGAATCACTGTATATTGATTTTATAAAGCTGATAAGCCGAAAATTTAACTGAATACAAATATGGTATTTATCCACATCAGTTAATTCATTTTCAAACTGCACAGCGTTGATCGTCTTACATTCCTTGTTGATGTTGTATGCTTTCGTCATTTAATACAATCTGTATATCTGCAACTTTCCTTAATTATTGCCGTACATGTTTTGTACCTTTGTATTCTTCTGAATCACAACTTTGACCACATTTTACTCTTTTGAGCCGTTAAACAAGTACACCTCTTTATACCGAGACTGC
>JAECUM010051041.1:0-13220 GCA_016617855.1 Megalonaias nervosa | reverse complement strand
CTGTATCTTTCAACATGGATTCTGACTCCACATGAGTGTTTGGTTCAATTAACACGGACGCGACAAAATTAAAACAAAAACTGAAAACATCTTTATTCTGTATGCTTATGTCTTTCCTTACATATCTATTCCGGCACCTTTAGGTGAGAGCGGTTGTCGGTTGATTTATATATATATATATATATATATATATATATATGCCTATATATATATATATATATATATATATATATATATATATATATATATATATATATACTGCTATATGTGTGTGTGTGTGTGTGTGTGTGTGTGTGTGTGTGTGTGTGTGTAATCTTTAACATTTGACCTTCGATACAGAGTTGCTTTGTTTTACTCATTACGTTACGACCCCAGCCGTCAAAAACACATATACTGCTGCTCTTTAGTTCCCCGATCCGAAGGAACTAGTATACCGTTACTGATGTTGTCACCCCACCCCTAAAGAGCTCGTTCGTTTATCTCACATGTTACTGTTGATGGAAGCGCGACAACGTACGTTAACCATATCACATAACCATTGGAAAGACCAGATACATTGCATTAACTCTACTGACTGTTGGCCACTCTCATTAATACAGTCAATGTTGCCTAACGGGTCTGTTCTTTCGTCAAGTTTGTTCAATGTCTATATCAATGACTTACCAGTAGCACTGTCGCGCAAGTTCATGTATGCAGATGACATTGCTCTCGGGACCCAAAGTTGTTCATTTGCTGAACGTGTGGGGGTACTGAACAAGGACCTGGAGGATATGGCGGACTTCGTCAAGAAATGGCGCCTACAGCCAAGCGCAACAAAGACAGTCTCCAGCGTCTTCCACCTAAACAATGAAAATGTGAACCGTGTGCTTTGCATCCTCTTCATTGGGCAGCAAAAAGACACGACCCGACACAAACATACCTTGGTGTGGCTCGGGAGATATCACTTACATTCTACAACCACCTGAAAAAACTGCAGCAAAACCTAGCACTCGAAGCAACCTACTCCGCAAACTGGCTGGCTCAACCTGGAGCTTTAGTGCTCGACACTCAAGACAGCAGCACTGGCCCTCTGTTTTTCGACAGCCGAGTAATGCTCTACTGTCTGGGCTCGATCAACCCACACTAGTTAATTAATGTCCAGCTCAACACAACAATGCGCATAATCTCTGGAACTCCTTTACCATGGCTGCCGGTACTCAGCAACATTCCTCCTCCACATCTGCGTCGCCTGGTAGCAACTACAAAAGTGTTGGCTAAGGTCTATGCCAGTGAGAAACTTCCACTGTACATGGACATCACCTCACTTCCGGCAGTCCGCGTGACTTCGAGACGCCCAATTTGGTTGGGTCCTTTGCCGGAGGAAATGACAGCTATTTCTTCATGGAGTGTCGAGTAATCTTCAACAGGTGTTGTAAACCGCTCCCTTGTAGCTGAGCCATCTGTCTGCTCTCCTGGCTTCAACCTTCTATGTCATATGTCGACCACACTGAACCGCTTTGGGACATGACAGGGTCATTGTGCGGTCAACCTTGTCCGATTGGGCCAGACCACTAACTCTTCTTGTTGCTGTAGAGCTCTTCAGACCATGTCAGACATTGTGAACAACTGTCCACTGACAAAGTTCCCCGGTGTACCTCAGGCTCTGCACCTTGCTGATGATGACGTTGTTAAATGACTGAGCACGCACTGCACACGATAATAATAACTGCTAAGTGCATATATCCTAGGGTTTCATATACACAATTACCAGCATCGCAGAGTATGTACACGGTGGATATTTTGTACTGATAATAAAAAGCTATGAGCAAGTTCTTCACTCGTAATAGCCAAAGCACAACAAATTTTTCTCCCTTGATTACTGTATCACGCACTTTTGCCTGTTGCGAATATCTGTATATTGTGGAGACATGTATATTGTGGGCACCTCTGATTTGGGTTCAAAACGATGATGTGCAAAAATGTATACTTATCAGTTTATATTTACTTCACTGTCTTCTTAATGGCGCTTGTTTTTATGATTTGTAAATGCTTTCATAATATCTTATGGTTTCGTTGTCTAGTAATGTTTAGAGTAGGGTACATAAAAAGAGTTTTGGAATTACAATTAATCAAAGTGTCTAAAGATGATTAGTGTTAACATCACTAATACCAGAAACTGTCAATATGTACACAGCTACGATTTTTAAAATGTGTTTAGTAAACATAAAGAAATACAAGATGATAATTTCTCGGATGGGGGACTCATAAAGAGTTTTGGAATAACAATTAACCAAAGTATCTACTTATGTTAAAGATGATTAGTGTTAACATCATTAAAGCCAGGAACTGCCAGTTGATACAAAGTCATGATTGTCAGGAAATTATTTAGTGAGTATACACAAATGCAAAATTGTAATAGTGTCTTTCCTCATGCTATGTTTGTACGACGCAAAGCATATTTGACATGGATGTTATAATCATCAAAGTAAATTCCAAACAGAATATTGTTGACTATTTCGTTGGCAAAAGTATAAAACCACACAGTTTTAAAGTTTGATATCCGCTTGTTTCCTCTGAATATGGATCCTTGATTGGGATCATGACGTCTCTTTGTCTAATTTTATGTTGAGGATTAGTGTGTCATCTCTCTTGAGAAAAACTATTGCAAAATATCGTGTATCATAACATTTCAGATTAATGCAAAGAAGGAATGTCACTTTATTTTATAGTTTCCATTGATACATCAAATGTTAATTTCAACATGACATGATCTAATACCTTACATATCCAAAAAGGAGATAATGATATTAAGATGGTGTCTAGAAAGAACCTCACAATCAAAAGTGCTCTGCTCTAAAATGAGAACATTTCTGGTACTTGCGGCTGTCACTTGTTTTGCGAGTTGAAGCTACGAGTTAACCAACATTTTAACAATTTTATTCAAGGCTCCTCATTTTTGAAAACTTTTTCTTAGCACAAACTCAGTTTCCAACCCCATCACTTGTTTTTCCAAATTGTATATATATATATATATATATATATATATATATATATATATATATATATATATATATATATATATATATATATATATATATATATATATATATATATATATATAATAGAATAGAATATTTTCAGATTTTCCGGATTATGAAGTTACAAAGGGTTTGACTGAAACTAGCCGTATTAATAAAAAGAAAATATCCAGAAAAAGATGAAAACATTGGAAAGATTTATTCAGTATTTGATCATATTTATTTTGAAAGATGGTATGCATTTGACTATTCTTCCTGCAACTTAGTTTAAAACACAGAAATATATTTACAAACTTATCTGATGTTTCTCCCCTAGTTTCATAAATTTCCCTTTCCTTCAAAGACTCAGCCATTTTGAAAACAGTTGATAATATCGGCATATTTTATACTTTGAAATAAATGTTTTCATTTTAATCCAACTATACAAAACGAAAATCACAGGAAAAGTTCCTCTATCAATTTGTAATTCAAACTTAAAGATTACGAAATTTTGTATATCAAAACTTCAATATAATGTGCTTTTCAGGTACTTCAACAATATATTAGGGTTTGGCTTGTCTAGTAATGTTTAGAGTAGGGTACATAAAAAGAGTTTTCGAATTACAATTAATCAAAGTGTCTAAAAATGATTAGTGTTAACTTCACTAATGCCAGGAACTGTCAATATGTACACAGCTACGATTTTCAAAATTTGTTTAGTAAGCATAAAGAAATACAAGATGATAATTTCGGGGGGGGGGACTCATGGCACTTTTTAACGATGCAAAACATATTTGACATGAATGTTATAACTATCAAAGTAAACGACAAACCGAATGTTTGATGACTAATCCTTTGGCTAATGTTTTAAACCATACAAATTTTTATATTACATTTCCGAATATTTACTCTGGACATTAAGCCATGATTGGGATCATGAACTCTCATTGTCCATTTTTATGTTCAGGATTGGTTTATCATCTCTCATGAGGAAAACTATTCCAAGACATCATGTATCATAACATTTCAAACTAGAACAAAGAAGGAATGTCACTTTAGTTTAATATTTGCAATTCATACATCCAAATGTTAATTATAATATGATAAGATTGAAAACCATATATATCCAAAATAAGAGATAGTGACATTACAGTAGCCTTTAGAAAGAATTTCACAATTAAATATGCTCTAAAATGAGAACATATCTGACGCTTGCGGCAAACATTGTTTTGTGAGTTGAAGTTGTGAGTTACCCAACATTATAACAGTTGTATTCAAGGTCTATTCCTCCTGCAATTTACGAACTTAGTTTTAAGCAGAGAAATATATTTACAAAGGAATGTTTTTTATCAAATTACTCTGAAAACCTTGCATGAGACAGTTTTAACCATAATTTATATCCACAAACCTACAAGAAAGTTGCACTTATAAAAAGTACTTATTTAACATCTTTAAAAATGAAATGTCAGTTCTCCTATGCTTTACGCAGTCACGACACTACACTTAATATTAGTGTCACAAACCCCTACAGTAAAATAGATAACTCTGCAGATCGCCTACGGAAGTAATAATAATCCTGCCGAAAGTGTGCATTAAAATTTAACGACTCACGACTGAGTAATGCTGACATTATGTATACACATTATATATATATATATAGAACTCAAGGTTGAATACATAACAAGTCTACCAATTATGAAAATCAATTCAAATAATTTTCTGAACATAAATCTTCAATTTCAAATTTCAATAATTACTTAAACGCAAAGCTTCAGTTAAATACTATCTTGACACAAAAACTGACCTGGTTAACCAAATGCCACCTTACACTTTAATTCTCCAAACGAAAGTTAAATGTCCAATTGTTAAAGTTCCTGTTCAGTGGGCTGACCCTGGTACTCATCTGCTGCTAAGTTCTCTTCGTTCCTCCTTCCTTCCTCTTCCCCGTTCTGTACTTCGTTCCTCTTGTGTGCACCCTGGTCTTCCTCCCTTTTGTCCTCCTCCCAATTCCTTCCTGATTATTCTCTCAGTGTCATTACGTACACCCTAGGAATTTTTCAGCGCCGTCTCTCACGAACACCTTGAAGAAACATAAGGAACCTACATTCTTGTCTCCTTGCCCTACTCCTCGAAATATATCACTCTTTTACAGACCTTTCAGCGTGCGGAATCTGCTCCGATTTCTACAAACTTCTGCCCTTCAGTTCGTTACAATTAGAGTGAAATCAAAAGTACATCAAGAATCATTTAATCCCTCCACAGATCATAACTGGAACCAACTCCTGTCTTTTGGAAGATAATTTAAATAAATTCAGTTTTAATTAATGCTGAATGACCAGCTCTATAATACTTACGTTTATTATAACACGGGCAGATTATTAGGTTAGATTTATTATTCTCTTATTCCTCATGAATGCAGTACAATAAAAAGCCAATGGTTTATGAGAAATACTATATCTGACCTCTAAAACAGACGAGGAAGCGTGTAGAACAATATTTATTGCTATATCCACTTTACAGCGACCAAAGAAGTGTGTATAATCTTCGCTTTGTGTGTTCGTTAAATGTGCAGGATGCGGAAATACCGCTGTTATGAATATTATAGTCTTCACTGTTGTAAAAAAATGTCATTATTTATACGAAAGATTTGTGACTGCTAAATGCAATGTCTATTTTATTTTCATTTACTGTATAGCATTTACCATGAGTTTTCGACCTTGAAAGTGACATCATGTTGATTTCCTTTGTCATGTATTATTAAACGTATTTTACTCAACTATTTTCGCATATATATATATATATATATATATATATATATATATATATATATATATATATATATATATATATATATATATATACTTGCACTATTTTACACAATTTTCAATATTTACTCTGATAATTTACTTATTTAACGAAAACTATAATGTACCTTTAACAAATTTTATACATAATACATGAGAGAGAAGAGCTGCGAGTTACTCTCACAATGCTAAATTTATTCATTTAATCTGACTTTCTGAAAGATACCGTAATGATCATCTCACATAGAATTAAGAGCAGTTTTAGTCACCTTGAAAATGACACCGTACAGTTTGCAAAACAGGTTTTCTCGCCTGTAAATGGAAGACACAGGTTTCATTTTCTGATGCTTAACTCACTGTTTATGGTTTGTGTTAATGTTTAGAAAGTCTTTCATATTCGATGTCAGTCGCAGTGTCCGACTGGATTTTTTGTATGATTATAAGTTATGATCTGACATACAAAGATTTACTGTAACTCAATTCATATCTGAGACACTTAAATCTGCGTAAAGCTTGTTTCGATATTATTGTTCCGTTTGATTTAGAATGAAACGTGGGGTATTAATTTAATTTCCACTGTATTTCTTATTTTCTGTAGTAGTCTCACCAAGTTTGAATGTTAAGCATCCATGTTCAATATTACAGATACAATGTGGATACCAATTCTGATAAATGTCTTGGCTGGCACAGCTTTAATTCTCGCCTGTTTGATCTGTGGACTCCTTGTATTTGAATCACAAAAGAGGTAAACGCTGCGGCTTCTGCATGTCTGTAGTTCTTTAAAAGAAAGGTGTTCATTTTTACGAGTAACAACAATAATAATAATAAATTAGAGAAACAATAATGAACTTGAATCTAGTAGAAGCTATAAAAGTTTGATAATGGACCATAACCTTTTATTCTAAGACACCATAACCATCTACTACATTTCTGAAGACACCCATATGGCTTTCAATCAGACAACAATGCTGCATGAAAATTAATTCTACAGCGCCACCACCACCTCATCTTTCTTCATTAAAACTAGCATATACTCATAATTACAGAAGATTGACTAAGCCCTATATTACCTAAGTCTTATATGGGTTAGACACGCTATTGCAGAATTTAAAATATATTTTATACAGAATCTTTTGTTACATGCACGGTTTCAAAATCTTGTATCACAGCTTTTAATTTTGCGTATTTGTTTAACCGGATTGTTTCAAATGGTTTAAGTCAATAAAAAAAGGTCAGTCATTTTCATGCGTTATCTATAGAACTAAAGAAAATAAGAGAGGTTTCTGTATATGTCAGCCACGGTACATTTCACTGACAATAATCAAGTGTGCAAGTAATTAGGTATATTAGACTGACAATATTCAAATATGCATATAGGTATGTGATAGTATTTACGGCACCTCCGCACAAAGGTGGATATGTAGTTCCAACAAAAAGGTTAAGTTGGAAAAATGTAAAAATGATTGTAACACAACTGTAGGAAGAATAATTATAGGAAGACAATATCTACAAGCATAAACCTGTTAAAATCTAAACTATATATTATCAAAATGACAGATAAAGGTAACACATGACAAAATGCTTAAGCATGACAAAAATTTGTTGTATAAGCCGCATTGTCATGAAAAGTCCAAAATGTTCTCGGGTGGTAGATTGTGATTTGGGAATACGCAAGTTTGCAATATTTCCAACATGAATGTTTTTGCTGTTTCTGAGTGAAGACAAATATGTTTTTCAATAGGTCCAATTCAGTTTTTGAACGTACAACATTTGGTATTTGAACCTAAACACAACGTCGTAGCATACTAAATGGCCCATTTCAATCGTTGAAGATAAAGTGATGCATTATTTGCCTCAACACAGTTGTTTCTGAAGAGGAAATTCTAAATTCGCCCAGAGTCCAGATCCCTGCAGTTAAGATTTACAAGTGAATCTTTACACAACGGAGTAAAATTAAGTTTGAACTAATGACCTTCATCACCGAAGCACGACCTTCTGATCGGATTTGCAATGTTTCCTACGCCTCATATTAAACCCAGTCCTTTTGACAAATGTCGCTAATATATGCAATTAAGTAAAAGGAAGAAAAAGATAGTCTACGCTCGAAAAATATCCCTCAGCACCGCTGACCTCCATAGCATAATACGACGATAACGCAACTTTCAGGTTAGCGTTTTGGGTCATCATGAATATAGTATAATGGTCAGAAATGCAGTTTCTACCTTTCGAATATTTTAACCCGTTTTGTTCTTCCTATTTCTTAACTTTATTTATATTCATCTGCAGTTGAGATTCAATACCATACACACCCGCAGTCATTTCCTGGATTAAGATAGTTTACTGTGCTAATCTTGTGATGCTAAATTGGTGACTAGCAGTATCCTGTCATGAGGTATACTTATCTCCTAAGGATAACCTTCAGAAAGGGTCCTCCCGACCGTAACTCTGAAGCTTCCATCTTTCAGACAATTATAGATGTTAGGCAGGCGGCCTCTTAGACCTAGGCTAAATAGGTCATTCATTATTGCCTACCGCAGTTAAAGGTCATACGTAATCTCCATGTCCACAATGATGGTGAATTAATGTTCTCTGTACGAAAGCTACTCAAATAAATGTCTCAAGTCTGACAAGATGTCTTCGCATTCTTATATGAATTCACATTGAACGTTAAATATTAGGTTTTTGGTCTCCGAGTAGTCTATCACGCATCATCAGTTACATGGTTTTGAAATACAGCTTACTAATGATACCGGGCTCTTGTTGGAAGGGTCGGTTTGGGGTAGTCGTATCACTGTTGCTTCTTGCCAAGACTCTCGGATACTGCCAGTTTCACGAATTTAATTAAATATATTTAGCGGTGTATCAAAAGCTACGCCAGGCAAGTGCATCAGAAGTTGACATCGTCTGGTTCTGCTGAAGTGTCATGGACTCAATTAAGAAAGACTTATAACTCTCCGAGTTTGAAAGGTTTATTGTAATTTTACGTATTAGCAGACCCAAAAATTAGAGGAACATTTTCTGTAAGGTTTTTGTCAATGTTTCCAGGATAATTATCTTAGAAAATGTTTCTGCAAATGTATTTAAGATTGTGAGAATTTTATCAGATTTCTTTAAATGCTTGATACGTTCGCTTTTATTTCTGCCGATGATTTTTTTGTACTGTATTCTACGCTGATTTAATAAAGAAGCGAGAGCTTATTCTAGGCATAAAGGATCTCCATATTTTCGTCGAAGTTTGGCTCGGTATATACGGTAATAATTCAGAATGTTATTAGCTGGAGAAGCCTTGAAAAGCATAAAATCTTTTTTTCCGTTCCCTGATAGCGCCATTCCAAGTATCCAATATGGCTTGTTTGACACGTTTAGGAATCGTCGAGGGTTTTTTTGTATTCTATTCTCAGCTTCATCCTGGAGGATATTTGTCATTTTCGACTCGCAGAAGGATTGAAACGTTTTTCACATTGCATTGTTCAATTTCAATCTCTATTAGAGTCATTGAGGCTTGGGAAGAGACACTGGAAAGTGGTCACTACCAGTAGGATGTCTATTTCCCAAGAAAAGTCAAGTAAAAGAGATGGACTGCAGATATCCAAATCTAAGGACAAGTACAAACATGGGGCACGGTGCAAGTAGTTGTACAAATTATCAGTAAAAACTCAAAGATTGTGTCTGATTCTTCTTTCCTCTTTCGCTGATCTCTGTACGGCCTCAAACTGTAGTGTCCGTTAAAGCCGCAATACAATGGCAACTGTTCAATAAGATCAGATTCATTGATAGTCTTATGTAACGAGACACAAAAGGTTTTCAAAAGATAAACACCTGTTGGACCATAGTCTTCAAGTAGAAGAATTACGTCAATGCAATAAACGCTTTGAATCATCAGCAGCTTTATTGCATTGAGGTATCAGACATATCTATAAGTTTGGTGGGGGTACAGGACTTCTGGGATGTTTCCTTGCTTTGATTCCAACTTCTATACCTCCAGACTCGTAAATATATTAAAGAATTTGTTAGGATCGTCAGATCCTTTTAAAGGTTGCGCAAGTTTTTATTTTTAAAGTCCTCTCAGAATTTGGTCTAAAGCACCTATTTCTACTCGCTCCAGCGCTCAGGTGCTCCTTCGGTGGCCCGGCTTTAACCGGTTACTCTGGAGTTTAGTTCGTAAATTTCTGTGTCACATTGATTCTGTGTGTATTGGGACCAGTGGTTTGCTGTTCTTTTTGTGGGCTTGATTTAGGTGGCCTCTTGACTGTAGCATTTGGTTTTATTATATACCGTCACACCGATTATTTGCTTTATTTGCATTATACCCTACGCGGATGCTAACATGGGATTTGGAGGCTTTAAAACTGCACATTTTGCTTGACATTCTGTAATGTATGTCTAGGAGCAGATGAAATTTGTGGACATTTCTGCTTCACTTCAACTACGCTGTTCTAGGTTTCTCCACATGTGTTCAGTGAAAGTGTTGGTTCCACAAAACTCTAGGCTAATGAAAGCTGACTCCTTTCACTGTTTTAAGCGTTGCATCTCCTTTTCGAAATTCCACTCAAGGCAGTGTCTGGATTGCGAGAAATTATCTACCCTGGCAATTTGAACAAGAGACTGTGTAGAACCATCCAGTGTGACCCTACTGACCAACATATGGACCGACTAGTTTCTTTCATCTTCTTTTGTGGTGGCCATACTTCTGGCAGTTGAAACACAGCAAATAATTAGGGTTGAACGGATCAATGTGTATATTGAGAACCCGACCTTGATCGATGTAGCTAAAGTGGCACAGTTGAACATAAGAATATCAGTGTTTGTGGTAACTAACTTTTCGTTACGGCAAATGCATATTAACGTCTCATGTGTCACGTCCTGAGAGCACATTTAACTTTCTGTATTGAAGAAACAGTTCCGAATTTGTCTGTAAATACCTTTAATAGGTATCTCTGCTAATCGCTTAGAAAGAAACAGACTGTCCGAGTGAGCTTCACGGCTACACTCTATAAGTAGAAATAATGTTTAAACACTCACCAGCCATGCCATGGTGTCCTTTAGCTATCACAAAGGTAACATACTTCTTAAATTTCGATTCTCATAATTGGATTCGGTCATGAGCCATCATGGCCAGTTTCTATGACTCGAAAAATTGTGGCATAAATGACATGCTAAAACATGTGCCACTTGTGATCCCCACCTGCCTCCGTGTCCAGCAATGGATTTAGAGATTTACACTAAATGATTTCGTTCCTCATGTCAGAGTGATATTCTCGAGTTAGAACAAACTTAAATCAATAGACCCTTGCCACCAAATTCTGATTCTTTCATTTCTACGAAAACACATCAATTGCTTTAAGCATATAGATGGCCTTTTGTTACTAGACAGGTCAGCAAAGCAAAGCAAAACTAAGTGTTTAACATAACCCCTGAAACTTGGCGTCATTGTAATCAGTCCAAGCCCTTCTGAACACCCTTCTAATTCACGTTGAAGTCAAAGTAGTGCGATGCACCAGAGCATCATACTTCGGCCTCTCCTCTACTCACTTACCAGGATACTGTCTTCCAACGACACAATACTTAACTCATGGCAGACAGGGTCTCTTAACCAACTGCTTCTTACGTTTATTCGCGTAAAAGGAACGATGACACTGTAATTTGTACATTGACTCTGCTAGAATAACAAAGCATCATTGATTTGTTAACTATATAGGACCACATTGGTCTACAATGCTATGGACATCAAGGGATGATATTTTGCTTTTTGATTATGCAATGACAGATAAAGTGTATATTTCCATTTTATAGCTTGTTCCGGATAACTTATATTCTGAAGCATTATAATATCGTATATGGTCTCATTTCTGACTGATATAATATAGGGTTTAGAAACACTTCCATTCTGTTATGATAATGAGTTATTTCTAATATGGAAAATGTGGAGGTGATGGCCTTGAAAAAAATAAATGGTGTGTCTTGTTTGTTGAAGGCCATTTGCTGATTTTTAAAAAACGGAGATAACCAGGGTGACTTAGAATTTTAACAATTATATCTGCATTGTTGTATAAGTTAAAAAATATAAAACTTTAATAGGATGGCAATCCCACAAGGCAGACAGAGATGTTATTTAGAAGCTTGGTAATTATTTGATGATCTATAATGATTGTTTTAGGTCGTATGTATGTCTGTGAAATATAGGCATACTGGTGAAATAATTTTGATGTGATTCTTGATTGTGTGTGCCTAAAAAACTTGTACCTGCAGCAACAAAAACATGTACTTGTTGAGCTAGAACAAAAAAATAGAAACTGCGTTACAATTCCGACATGGAAATTAATCTTTAAGACAGAGTTTGACCAGACGCCGCTAGCGTCTCTCTGACGTTATATCCCCTTACTTCCTTGAAAATAATTATAAACCCGTTGGAATCCATATCTTAAGGAGACTTGCTTGGCCTTCAAATAAGGTCAAATAGTTTACCATATGACAAAAATGTAATTTACTGCGACAGATCAGATCAAACCAATCCTAAGTCACGTATACTTTTACCATCAGCCTATTAAAGTGAGACGAATTTACGAACAGGGGATGAAGGTAAGTTAGTTGTGTCAGACAATGAGTTGAATCTTCTAAACAAATTTGGTATATAATGAAAATAAATTTTTCTTTCCTACGGTAATACCGGATATATTTCTTCCTGTGGAACCTAAAACACTTTAACTCGTCGCTACCCCACTTCTTAAAATATAACGTTTCTAGTACCACAAGATGAAATATATCCCGTGATGCAGTAGGAAAAGAAGCTATCCTCTATATTTTAGATATTTTGGATACAATAAGGTATTATTTTGCTATCAATCAGAGAAAGACATTTTTCCAGCTATTGACATAGGAAAATTAGACAAAAAATTTTAGGCCCCAGTCCCAGAACACTTCAATTGTTTGACCACAATATAATTGTGGTATGCCGTAGTACGTACTGCGTTCGTTCGAAAATACTGTGGTTCAAAGCTGCATGTTTGTTTATTAGGCCGTATTGAGGTCGATAACAGATATCAGACTATTAAATTTAGTTTTTATGTAAAAGCTTTTGTTAATTTTCTCAAACAAATTAGTTGAACTATATTTTCTTTGCTAAATTATGCAAAAACGACCGGGCTACAAAACCTGGCAGCATTAGATAAACCCTTCCAAATGCAAATTATATTACAAATGAATAAATAATGACCAACGGCAGAAGAAAAAGAAAAGATGTGCTGAAAATTAAAATGTTAACGGTTCCAAAAAGGAAACAAGATATCAAAGCATGTTAACAATGATATTTAAAAAATCAGAAAAAATGGAATTTAGTATGTAATGCACCTTCATCAACTATCAAATGATCATTGTACTGTCTGAGAATAAAATTAAAGAATAACCTCTTTATATTTAGATA
>JAECUM010051040.1:0-28923 GCA_016617855.1 Megalonaias nervosa | reverse complement strand
ATTTGTATAGGTGCTAAAGATAGTGTACTTCAGGGTGATGTTTTTAGCACAAGGAATCAGTCATTTTATTTAGCGGTGTGCTTAGATCATGTACAATTTCCATAAGTACAATATCCAAAGAAATGTCAGCCACATTACATCAAAGTAGCGTAGAGGTATGCCAACATTCTCTCCACTGTGCATGTTTCAGATGCAAACAACTTCACCTTACATACGTCACTCGCTCAAAGGTACATAATAACTGGTGAGAGCCCCCATTATTATTTGTAAGTTGTCGGCTTTTCCAACAGTCAATCCAAGTTTAGAAATAGATTAGGTGGTCCGAAACTACCATGTCTCGTTTTTGCGAAGAAATTTCCGTCAAACAAATGTAGATTTTTTTTGTAAATTACTGTGCCGACGTCATATGAATCATATTTTTATCATGCAGAAATAGCCGAGGTAGGTTATCGAGTATGCAGTCCAAAGGGACAATTACATACATGGGATATAATTCAGAGAAAGACGTTAAAAATAGTGCCTCCTGTATTTGTCCGGAGTTTTCGCGTTAGTAATTAGTGGTACGCTATATTGTTTTTTTCTAACCAAAGTTCAGCAACCTGTTGGTATTGATTCACAGAAACGTCTACTTTCGTCAAAAAGGCTACCGTGAGTAAATACTAACTGTTTTAGACATATTAATTTAGTTTCTTTCCACAGACCATCTTTAGCCTGTGTAAATATTTATCCAAAACTATTAAAGATTACATATGACCCTGTATTGTAACCGCGGCTCCCCAGACTGATGTGTATTCTTTAAGAATACAATATTTGTTGATCGCGTTCGTTGATATTGTACATTGGTATTTGCTGTATAATCAAAATGAGTTTGTATCAGAGGAGAGGACAGTCTACATTTTAACTGAGTACTTTCCTTTCGATCCAAAGAAAAGTAAAATTAGTTCAACGGATTGTAAGCACATCTTGCTTGTTTTCGAACGTAAAACGGCATCTTCAAACAAATAAATCATGCCTTTATTGAGACAAAAGAGTACACAATTGTTTCTTTGTTCAGAGTGTATGTGTGTGTGTGCGTTTGTGCGTGCGTGTGTGTGTGTGTGTGTGATTTACTGAATAAAAATTAAAGATCTGTAAGTATGAGAAAATAACCATCTTTTGAACTTAACGAATGTGACATATGACTTTTGTAAAATAAACATTTCATATTAGAAGTATGCATTTATGTTGCTTGGTTGTTATAGTTTTAAGGCTATTTTTCAGCATATGATATACGTGTCGGCCAGAATATTTGGTGGAGGATGTATCTGGGAAAACCCAGAGAAAAACCAGAAACGGGAAGCTACTGGTAAGTTTTTTTCACATACCCACGTTGGCTGGACCCGAGACTCGAATCTGCGCTGACACAGGTGAGATGTGTGAGTGATCTGTAAAGGCGTGCTCCTTAGACCATTCGGCCACCGTGGTCAGTATGTATGTATGTATGTATGTATGTATGTATGTATGTATGTATGTATGTATTGTGTATGTGTATGTGTATGTGTATGTGTATGTATGTACGTACGTACGCATGCATGCATGCATCCATGCATGTATTTATTTATATATGTACACACGCATGCACGCATGTACGTACGTACGTGTACATGTATGTATGTATATATGTATTCTCTGTTTCTCTGTCTGTGTCTAAGTATATGCATTTATAAGAAAGAAAATTTTAAATGTCGTGAATTAATACATGGGATAAGTATCAATGCTAATTATATTTAAAATAAATAAAAGCATGTGTGCAATCCAAAGACTTTTACAAATTTAATTTTCGAAAATATTCACCGATGTGCATCTTCTACTTATGTTAACGTCAAGTCTCGTCAAATGTACGTTCTAAAACATTTTCCAAACGAATACCGGGAAATAAATAACATTTGTTAGATTAATCTGCGCAAACAAAGGTTGTATTAGTTTATATATGCATGTTCATGAGAGAGAGAGAGAGAGAGAGAGAGAGAGAGAGAGAGAGATCGTAATCCCACGCCCACCGTCCATCACATAAATGTCTTGGACCGTTGCTCCATAAATCAAAATTTCCGTGTTAAACCTTTAGAATGTATAAACATGTTCTTATACCTAATTGAATTTGTAAAGCCATTTATTATGCTCTTCCTCAAAATATTCAAGAGAGACCAGTCTTTTAATATCAATCTGCAAACTGTCAGTCATTCCATGTTTTCATCTTTCAGAGAAATATCAATTTCATTCTTTCACTTTGACATTTTCAATTATACACCTGTGATTATTCTTTTTTCATTACCAAGCCTATCACAAACTTGTGTTTCAAAAGAACTTTCTTAAACAGGTAAATGAAGCGTGCACTTTTGTACCTGAACCCTGTGTAGATTCATATCTATATGTAATATATCTAAATTAATATTATTTGTTTTTTATTAGTCTATACTTAAGGTAATAAACTCGAGTACAACACAATCACATATTTTTTATTTTATAGCCATCTTACTCAGCTGAATGCATTGTAATGTTACGGTTGTTTGACAGTCAAGAAATCAAAAAATATTACTTTTTAATAATATAGGCTGATTGTCTTGATTATAAGCCCACGCATTTGATCAAAAGATTTATAAAATGTAGTTATTGTATAGATTGTCTCATGATTTGTTTGCTCGACATGAAATGAGATCAAAACATATTTTTTGAAAGAAACCTTTACATCTTAATAACGAAAATAAAATGAATTCTAAGTGTTTTGAAAACTCAGAATCCTCCACCAATAGTTGTTGATGGAATGAAAATTTTGGGTATGACCAGAAAGGACATCAACATGATTTCTTGGGCATCTACATGCTTTCTTGGACATCTACATGCTTTCTTGGATATCTACATGATTTCTTGGACATATACACTATTTATTGGACATCTACATGATTTCTTGTACATCTATCCGATTTCCTGTACATCTGCATGATTTCGTGGACACCTACATGCTTTCTTGTACATCTACATGATTTCTTGGACATCTACATGCTTTCTTGGACATCTACATGATTTCTTGGACATCTACATGATTTCTTGGACATCTACATCCTTTCTTGGACATCTACACGATTTCTTGGACATCTACATGATTTCTTGTACATCTATACGATTTTATGTACATCTGCATGATTTCTTGGACATCTACATGCTTTCTTGGACATCTACATGATTTCTTGTACATCTATACGATTTTATGTACATCTGCATGATTTCTTGGACATCTACATGCTTTCTTGGACATCTACATGATTTCTTGTACATCTATACGATTTTATGTACATCTGCATGATTTCTTGGACATCTACATGCTTTCTTGGACATCTACATGATTTCTTGGACATCTACATGCTTTCTTGGACATCTACATGATTTCTTGGACATCTACATGCTTTCGTGGACATCTACATGATTTCTTGGACATCTACATGTTTTATTGGACATCTACACGATTTCTTGGACACCTACTCGATTTCTTGGACATCTACATGATTTCTTGGACATCTACATGAATATCTACATGATTTCTTGGACAGTGATATGTTTCAGTATCATTTAAGTTCGCTGAGAGTTTCCAGAGCAGATATTCAATCGACTTTAATAACATTTTCCAAACCAAAGTATCAAGTTCTTATAAATTACTTTGTGGTAAAGCAAAAAATAGTTGTTAGTGTTTCTGTCCCTCTACAGACTAACATGTATAATACAAACATCTCCCCCATATCCCCTTCCAGAATAAGCAAAAACGGCATACGAGAAGACGCGTGCTGTTGTGTTGTACATTCATATTAATTCTTTTCAAAACTTAAATTCATTTTGTCCCCAATGGGAGTCATAGGAAACTTTCTACGAAACTACAAAGTTCACTTTATAGTCTGTGGCAATCACATGGAACTTTCTAAGAAATTATTGTCAAGATGGCACATTATTTCTACTATAATGTTTTGTTTACGCCTATCGTTAAATAAAATCTATTTCAAGCATTAAATTTATATCATTTTAACACAGTTTCTTTTAATTACCGATTTAAATGCAAAATTAGGTCAAGGTCGATCAGTGTCAGTTCGTAATTTTAGTGTAATTTATGTGACACAATGACTCTCCGTTGTAAAATTTGATACTATCACGAATTTAGACGGTCACTTGAATGTACGTTGATAAAACAGGTTTCATTATTTGAAGAGCTTCAGAATGCTCCGTTTAGTGATACTTTCTCGCAGAATAAAAATAACTCTTTCTCCTTTTTGATTGATTGCTCGATCAGTTGAAGGTTAGTTGACATCCATCGGTCAGGACTATCAAGTAAAAGTGTGTGCGTGCCTGTGTACGAGTGTGTGTGTGCCTGTGTACGAGTGTGTGCATGCCTACGTTTCAGATAGTGAACGTTACACTTTATACTTTTGAAGGATGCACAAGTTTCTGTCTTAATCAGAGTTGGAATATATTTCGGGCTGTAAAAATTGAAGACGCCCAGTTGGTTAAAGAGAAAAGCAATCTGATTAAAATCAGGTATCCTCATGTTCTGGTAACCAATGTTATTACCATAATCGCTAATTTTATCAACCAATCAGATGAAGTCTAATATCTTCGCGCTTGAAGTATTGAACAATTTGATTCACTTTCAGATTTTTGAAAGCTGCATTTCCATTGGCTAATTCAAAGGTCACCAGAACATGACCCTTAAGCGGTCGTCGTCAGATCTTAACGTAGGACAGGGGATATCTAATTTTAATCAGATTGAGAGAAAAGCTAATTTTTGTGACATCTGATCATAAAATAAATGTTAAATTGTGAAAAACAAAATCTTAACATCTAAATACACGTGATTTTAATATTTTATCTGAAGCCAATTATTGTACTATTGAAGTAAAATCACTTTTTGAGCTAATGATCAATGTATTACTCCTGGGGAAAATGTTCAAGCTTTACTCTGTCTGTCTGTCTCTGTCTGTCTGTCTGTCTGTCTGTCTGTCTCTCTCTCTCTCTCTCTCTCTCTCTCTCTCTCTCTCTCTCTCTCTCTCTCTCTCTCTGTGAACGTAATTTGCGCGAAATTATTTGCACTGTATCTTAATTTCAGTCCAAAAAATTGACGGTTGTCAAACTGTAGCGGACATGAATTTAGTATTTATGGTGCAACCTCCTTTAACGGTTACCTCTCATAGCATTTACCTCTCGTATCCAACCAGGTTTTTGTTTTCCTGTTTCCTCATTTCCTCTACGTTTTTAACCTCTCATCAGCAACCCCCTCCCTTGGGCGGCCACAAATTATCCATCTGGTGGCTGGTTAAAAGAGGTTGCACTGTATTATGGAGGTGTTTTTGTAATTGTATGACTACTACCCACGGTATGACTCTATTACATGCTTATCTTTACTGGCTTAAATTTTCAAGGACATGAAAGTTTTCATTTTTACTGTAGTTTAATTATCCCAGGTGTATTTCTGTTGCGGCTTTGTAATGAAAGCATACGCCCTTGAAATGAAACCTAAAATAAAATATGTGACAGACAAAAATGTGAGACCCTAATATTATTTAAAAATCGAACCTAGATCCCTTGAGGTCGCACGTGTCCCAATTGTGGCCAATGTCAAAGGGTCTTGGCATTTGACGCGACGCTAGCGAAATGATCCTGGGTGTTGTAATTAAAATTGGAGTGACTATACAGTTGTGTGAAAAAGATCGGTAATGTGAGCACTGAGCACGTGTCCTCTTTGTCAACAGACGTGACTGGAATGTCAGCAACGCACTCTGACCACAAAGCATATGGCGCGCGTTATAGGAAAGACGACATTCATTAGTATTATATGGTCTTTGCGCCAAGCTCAGAATAAATGCATTATTCATTTGGATTACCCCAACGTATGCAATCGCAATCTCTAAATACAGTAATTGTTTTATAAATAGATATTCCGTATGTATCAGTAGTCATTCTACCGGTAGAGTTATTCATGATATGGGTGTGTGTGAAGTTTAAATTTTATCCCTCATGTCTTCTCTGGGTCACTGCATTGTTACAATTAACAAAGATCTCAATTCAGAAATACGAAGGTTAATGCAATTAGAAATAAGAAATTACAAAAGTGTTAAAATGCCAGGTCCGCTGTTTGTCTAACTGAAACGAACACTTAACAGCCATAGATGTTGCTGCAAACAAATGGGAGTTGTCCGAACTATGATATCCACTTTTCCTTTGTCATTTTATCAAAGGTTTGATAAGGAGATTTCATTCCTAAAAGCTGATTCAAGTGTATATTATCCATCCCTAATCCGTAAAATGATAAAATAATCCATGCCATTTCCTTGGAATCTAAAATATTCTATTGTCCAACGCAAGAATGTCAGAAATGAGTTGCCATCTTCACGTGATATAAAGGTCAAATATTTATATCAATAATATCGATTATAATTTAGCTAGCATTAAACAATCGTGTTTATGAAGGACTTGGTCTTGACACCTAATTTGACACAATCCAAACCAGTCATGTGGAAATAACAGGCTCTAATAGATTTTGGTTCTGGTACATTGTTGCCATTTTCTAGATTCTTTTGATGCCAAACTGTATAGAATTAAGGTCAAGCCCATCCAAAATTGTAATTTTGTATTGTTTCATTTGATTTACATTTGAAATCGTGTTTATGGGCCTTCATTTCCTTTGATCATTAATTAAATAAATTGAGATAGCTCTTGAAATTTTCAGGAAGGTAGGATTTTGTGTGTGTGTGTGTGTGTGTGTGTGTGTGTGTGTGTGTGTGTGTGATTTGGATTTTTAACGTACCTTTTAAAAAATTTCAGTCATATCGCTAAGATGTCTGCAGTGTGGCAGTTTATAGTGATGTCTAACATTGGGGCATCATGCCGCAGACATGTAGCATGATGTCCCATCCAGTCAGTTTATCCTGACACCAGGCCGACTAGTCCTAACACTAACCTCTTAATGCTGAGCGCCAAGCGAGGCAGCTGTTAGTACCATTTTTATAAATCCTTGGTATTACCCTGCCCAGGTTCGAACTCACGACCTACCGCATCCAATGCGGACGCTCTAACCACTAGACCACAGGAGCGGTCGATTTTACTGTAGTAGTTTAGGAAGATAGACTTTCAATTTAGTCATTAAGGAGCGTAGATTTTCACTTCATTAATTCAGGAGGGTCAATGTAATGTTTTGGTTATCTTATGACCATTCATTTTTTAAATTTAATTGACTAAACGTTATTGAATTGCTGAGTAACGGCTTTAACCAGTTGCAAATATTGTTTATTGAATCCTTTTTCAACATCGCATTGAGTAATACATTATATAAATGATAATGATAATGACATACTTTATTCAGTAATTTAGGCCACCGGCCCATAGTAAAAAATACAATACAAGTAAATATGATGTGCTCCATGGTGTAAAGAAGTTAAATATGCTGTTCATCCTGAGTATAAGAATAAGAATGGAGACCAAAAGAAAATTTATATGACAAAATATGAATATAGCTTATATAACTCCTATAAAATATGGAATTTCTCTGAATCAAGGAAATTCTTTTCCTGCAAAAATTGAAGCCATGTACTTGTTGTTGTTTGGGGCTTATTTCAGAACACGATACATAGTGACCAGTATAACTAGTGCAGGAAGAACACGGGAAAACCCCGAGAAGAACCACGCACCAACAGAAAGCTAGCTACTGGCAGGCTTTCTCACATACCCACATTAGCTGAGTGAGCCCGAGACTCGAACCGACGCGGACAGAGATGAGACGGCAGTGATCGGGAAAGGCGAGGACTTTAGATAATTCGGCCAGCAGGGGACTCGAAGCCAGGTATAATACGACGTCTGTATGTATATGTCGACAAGAAACAATATGCGGTCTGTATGTATGCATTTTCAAGAAACAATATGACATCTGTATGTATACATTGACAACTCCCCCCCCCAAAAAAAACCCAAATAAACAATAAGACGTCTGTATGCATACATTGACAAAAAACAATATGACGTCTGCATGTATACATTGGCAAGAATGTATGTATACATTGACAAAAACAATAAGACGTCTGTGTGCATACATTGGCAAGAAAAAAAAAAACAGACGTCTGCATGCATACATTGACAAGAAACAATATGACGTCTGTATATATACATTGACAAGAAACAATATGACGTCTGTATATATATGATTTGATCACATGACGGAAGATACTGATTTCATCACGTGATGAAAGAGAGTGTTTATCTCGTGACGAAAGATACTGATTTTATTGGATGAAACCGCAGGATATTGTAGCGAGCTGAATTTCAAGTACATTCTGATGCCTCTGTTGTAACGCCTTTGCGTTGCATGGCATAATGACGTCATTTGTTGTATGGTGAGTTGTTAGTATAATCGTGTGATAAATTCTGCTGTCCCGGATGTAGACTATAACTAGGCATAATAGTAAGACAAAAGTCTGGATGGATACGTCACAAACTTGCTGACACATCTTCTCTGTCTGTCTGTCTGTCTGTCTGTCTCTCTCTCTCTCAATCAATCAATCAATCAAACCCACTTCAATCTTCATCAAGATCAGTCCACATTCTATTCCAATATATGGAATATTACGTTATATTCATCTTATATGCTTTAGTCCAGGTTATCAATTTTGTATTGTTCAGTCTGGAAATGTGTCAAAAAGAAATGTTATTTTCATTTAAATTTATTTATGAATTGGACGACGTCATCTTTTACTGAGATCAGCTTAGGAGTCAAACAAAGTAATTTAAGAAAACACACCTGTGAAAAAGACACGTTAACAATAATCATTGTAAATTGGGGTTACTTTTATTTTAGAACATTTATATGCCACTTTTGATCTGGTGAATGGAATTTCGGGTCTATTCATACAATACGCATATTAACAGCATAGTTGTGGTTATTTAACTGTTTTTAAGAGTAACAGGGACTAAATTTTTGGTAGTGTGCCATATACTTAATAATATCTAAAGTAGGTAGTAATTATTTCTAAACCGTTTAAAAAATATTGTGGCTTTTCCATAGAATTCGAACTGTTTATTTTATAAAAGCACATCTGCGGGAGACTTAAACACTCGATAGTTTGAATCAAAATGACGTGAAATATTATATCGAAATTTCACTGACATTAAAAGCTACAAAATACAGACACAAGAATTAAAATATATTTATTCAGTTCTGAAAAAAAAAGTTCAAATTAAGAATATTTTTATCAGACCAAAGAAGTCAGAAACAGGTTTAGAATCTTCTTATTAATTTATCGGGTCTTCAAGGGAAAAAAAGTAAAAATCTTTTCCAATCGATAATATCAAATTTGCGTGAAGGAACTCTCCAGAAAGAAAACTGCCATTCATACAGTCAGGGGAAATGAAATCTGTGAGCAATGTCATCACCTTAAGTAAGTACAGAAGAAGTATTTATTTGCGGGCATAATTGGAAGGACTAAATTTGTCTGTTATTCCGTTTGGTCCAAATTTTATTATACAAAGCACGGTTACAGAAAAAGCAACAAGTCAGAAATAATATTTGGTTTAATGTTGTGAAGAAATCGTATACGGCTATGTTTCAGTGTAAGAAAATATTCTAATTTCTAAGAAGAATTTATTTTCTTTAAGTATTTTCCGATACATCAAAAGTTTTATACATTCAAAAGTTAACGTTGACGACTAAATGCTTAAAAAGACAATTATTGATCAAAGTTCTAAGACTTTTGCTTAACATTTGTCGTGATGTTTTACACAGTAAAGTGGACATGTATAGAAAAAACAAATAAATTGGACTCTTTTACAGGCTGTATTCCAGTATCCACTCTCGTAGATTCACAGAGGTAAGTGGTTCGTAATGTTTTAATACGTTACCTCAATCACTTTTATATCATTTTTATGGCCATGGGGATAGAATGTTCGTGTATGAAAGAAAATCGGTATCAAAACCATATCACAGAAAGAAAAGAAGAAATTACCACATCAACGCAAAGCTTCTTACAAAATTAATTGAATCTCATTAATCATAATAAAGAGGAAAGTGCTTGTTACTTGAAGTCGAACGATCCCCGGTACCAACTCGCGTATGGGTACATAATTGGTCATTAAACATCATTCTGAACATCTTGTGCTACTGAGAATCTATCTCAAAAGTATTTCGATACAGAGTGAAAAAGGAAAATAAATCGTTGAAAAATGGCGGAGAATTCATTCAAATACTAATGAAGGCACGGCAAATTAGTATCGTTATGAAAGAACCTTGAAAAATGTGTTGAGTTAATTGCAAACATTATGTGAAAGAAAGTTTTCAAATATTCTCAAACTTAAAAAGGAAATATTTATGAACGTTTTGGCCAAGTAATTATCACCTTAGTGGAGAAGTGGCCTTGATGAACGAGTAGATTATACGCCATCTCATATGATGTTATTTAGCAATGTCAACGTCCATTCAACTGCATCATCATCATCACCATCATCATCATCAATCCCTTAACCCAAGAGGTTGTTGGGGCACCACAGCTGACTTTACAACCAATTCTCTCCATCTTTCCCTGTTCTCTACTGCTCTTTGGGAATCTCCAAATCCCATGCCTGTCCACTCCTTAATGCTGTCTTCCCACCTCTTTTTCTGTCTGCCTCTTCTTCTGCACCCTGGCACTGTGCCTTGCAAGATTGTTTTTGCCAGTCCAGATGATCTTGATACATGACCGTACCACTTCAGTTTGCGCTTTTTTACAGTGGTCAAGAGGTCTTCATAGGATCCGATGGCTCGTTGGATCCTGTTGTGGACTTCTTCGTTGGTTACATGGTCAATGTATGAGATGCCCAATATCTTGCGGTAGCATCTCATTTCGAAGGTTTTAATCCTTCTTTGTAGATCTGATGTGAGTGTCCATGTTTCACAAGCATACAGAAAGATGGATATGACAATCAAGCACATCAGCCTTATTTTGGAACCAAAAGCAATGTTGGTATCTTTCCATATTGGTCTCAACCTTGTTATTGCTGCTGTTGTCTGGACAATCCTGCAAAGTAGTTCTGATTTGGAGCCCTCATCTGTGATAATTGATCCCAAGTACTTAAAACTTGTGACTCTTTCCAGCTTGTGTCCACTGACCTTTATTTCTGCACTGATGCCATTGGTGTTTTTGTCATCAGTTTTTTTTGTTTTTTTTGTTTTTTTTTGCGCTAATCTCCATACCGTATGCTGTGCAGATTATGCCAAGGCGCTCAACCAAGTCAGCCAGTTATTTTTCATCTCCTGCTAAACCATCAATATCATCTGCGAAGCGAAGGTTGGAGATTGTTCTTCCTCCGATGCTGACAGTGCCCTTGTGGTTATGCAAAGCATCCTCCATGATGCTTTCCAGGAAAATGTTGAAGAGTGTAGGTGACAGTATACATCCCTGTCAGACTCCAACTATTGTTTGAAACCAATCTCCTCTGCTGTCATTGATGAGGACAGCACTGGTGACTTTGTCATAGAGGTGCTCAACAACCTGCACCAGGTTTGAGCTGATGTTGTACTTCCTCATAGTTGCCCATAAGGCTGCATACCATACCATATCAAAGGCCTTTTTGAAATCTATAAAGACGTGGTATAGATTCTGCTGTCAATTGCAGCCTTCCGTAATAATTTCACTAATGTTTTTCCGATCATTCGTTGAAAGGCCTGGAGTATTCCGGTTGCATTAGAGTCTATGTCTGTGATTTCTTCAGGGACTCCAATTTCCTGTTTTTGTTGTTCTCCGGTTTCTTGACCTTGAAGCTAATAGGTTGTACAATGCTGGCTTGTGTACTGTTTGAAAAATTTATACTTTTATATCTAAGGGTTTAAGCATTCCAAGTCACCCATAAATCACAGTTTGATGTTTATTTTATTGCGCTTCTCTCGGCCAAATATTTCGCAAAGTAAAGGTACTTACATTGAAGAGCATAGGGAAAAGTATATTCTCACTAACCGCCCATAGAATAGTAACCGAATGTGTATTGCGAAGTTATCGAATTTTTCACAGTTTGAAGGTTACAGATTCCTTATAAAATATACAAAGAATAGTTTATGCTGGTGATTGAATCTTTAAAATATGACTCAACTATTGAAATCAAATGGTTTTTCGCAACGGAAGCCCTGCGTTGTCGATTTACGACAGTTCGTAAATAGCTAAAGAATTCACGATGTCTCGGTATCGAGTTCCTTGACTTTGTTTTTTCACAGAAAGCTTATTACGATTATAAAAAATCTATAATCATTTTTATTTTTGGGTTATTTAATAAGAGACAGAAGTCGCATTCACCTTTCTTTACGTTCAATCTCTCAGAGATTTCATAGATAACAAGTGACGTCATATTGATGACGTAACAATGTGATGATCACTTTATTTCGAGCTGCGCAGTGAGCGTTGAGTTTCCAAAAGACGGTATAATTTTAAAACGATAAGGGAGGGTTTTTCAATGAACACAAGGGTCTGCGTTCAAAGCCATCTATCAAGAAATCGAGTTGAGCATTTTTGCTTCTTTTAAATTCCAATTTGATCCAAGGATTCGTCTTTAACTAGTTTATATAACAATCCACTGACACTTTTTTATTGGTGACGTAATAACAATATCACATAAAAACCGTATATTTACATGTTATTGCACTGTACTCAATTAACGAATTGCAACTTAGTACACTTTGTGATCAGACTTTACACACACACACACACACACACACACACACACACACACACACACACACACACACACGAGAGAAGCTACTGGCATGCTTTCTCACATGCCCACATTGGCCGAACCCGAGACTCGAACCCACGCAGACAGAGGTGAGATGGCAGTGATCCGTAACGGTGAGCGCTTTAGACCACTAGGCCACTTGGGGCCCCATAATACAATGTAGTCAGAAAGAAAGGATCAGTTTATTAAAATTGATTGTTATATCTATTAGGGGTATTAAAACAAATCTTGTCAAATTACCAAATTACAAAACAAAATATTGTTCTACTGGTAAACACCTATAAAGTAGTCTACCTGACGCCAAAGGTGGCATAATGTACAATACTGGTGAAATCTCTGCAAATCTTTGCGTCTAATGAATGACTTTCTCCATGAGTTAAAATTAGCTTCAAGTCGAGGTAGCCATGCGAGTTAAGAATAATTTAAAGTCAAGGTAGTCTTGCGATTAATCTGTTATTGCATTAAAGCGAGCTAAATTGAACGACGCCATTGAAGCTTAACATAATAAACAGTGAAATGGGGATCGTGTGAAATTAGATGATATTATTTATACCGAGAAAAAAGTAAAGTGGACCGCCTTTGCAGATTTCAGAACAAAGAAGGAGAAAAACTGTTCTGATTCCGTTCTAATGTGGTTTATCAGGTCTCTGCAGAATATTTGCTCTCTTTCCATTTGATCTAGGCAGGGCCGGATTAAGGCCTTCCAGGTCCTAAGCACTGAAAAAATTATGGTACCTTTCCCCCCTACAAAATGTGAAACTAAAACAAAACAAACAACAAAAAAAAAAAAATAAAAAAATAAAAAAATAAAAAAACAACAACAAAAAAACAAACAATATCAACAGCTAAATACGTGGGAAAATACCAGTGTTACCATCATTCCAAATCAAAGTACTTGTACATGCAGATTGAAATGGCCATATACAATTCATTAAATTTTACCATCAACAATTAATTTGATTTTTTCTGGTGCCATGTTGGGCTGGTGCCCTAAGTAAGTGCTTAATGTGTTTAATTGGTAATCAGGCCCTGGATCTAGGTCGTATGATGGAGTTGTCGAGACGATCTCCCCGATTCCTAAATGCAATAACATAATAAATTTAACTATTGGTAGTTGAACTTGTGTGCATTTTCATTCCTTAAACATTGTAAGTGCAGTTGACCTGCTGCAATGACACATTTACAAGCTATTACGATTGTGTCATATAAATTTATTTGTATTGTTTATCGTATATGTGCATAGTGAAGAAATAAAACGTCTATAAAGATATTTGTGTCGGGTGTCGTAAAAAGAAACTGTGCAGAGTTTTTACTTTGAAAAATAATTTACAATGAAAGAAAAACTTTTCTGAACCAGAATTGCCACATACAACAGATGGTGTAATATAAAACAACAGTTAAAAAGGTGCACGTGCTGACTGGTTCACTTTCATTTTGGTTGCAAATAGCGCCCGAAAATTCATAAGTAAAAAAAAACAACATGGATGATAAAACATTTTGTGACTCACAGTCTGAGTCAACAGCGACAAGATAGGTTCCAATCAGTTTCGACCGAGAGAACATTAGTAAGATGGAACCGTTTTCTGTCCACATACCATTTAATTACGTAGCATGACTCACACTATTAATTTAGGATTCATAAACAGAATTCAATGGATGGACGGGCAGACTAATTTTGACATTGATTTTTCTGTTGTTTTGTCGCATACCTCCTTTACACAATTCGATACATCTTGTTTTTCCACTGAAAAAAGTGAACGAGAAATATTTTTAATACAAATATTATAAAGATCGGGGAAAAGGAGGTTGTAATTTAATGTGATTGGAGTGAAAAAATATCTGAGTTAGAAAAAAAAAAGAATTTTGCAACTGTATAAAAAAAAAATTATTTTTTGTTAAAGTTATTTGTTGCATTTATGCTTTAACCATAGATAAGTCAGTCAAACCTTTTTTCCACTTATGACCTTCAAAATAATGAACACATCCGTAAACCTCGGCGGAGAAATGCGTAATGTGTATTTAATTTATGTAACTTTATTGAGGTTGTTTTTCTGCGTTGGGAATGGATATTGAATCACATCGGTCTTTTGTTCATAAATTCATCTCCACTAATATCTACATCTTATGATGAGGAAGGGAGTAAGAATGTTTAAAGATATCATCTAACAAATCAGTCACACATAAAAGTCACACATAACTCTCACTAGAGAGAATTATACATTAAGCTTTCCAGCGAATATGATATTTTAAGCGAAACACGAAATTAGCTTTGACAAAGTGACTGTTAAGAATCGTTATATTATAGTTTCAACAAATCAGATAATTTTAGAAATATTTCGCGACAGCAAAGTTGCTACAGTAAATTAATTTGCATTCATATTTTCGGAAATATTTACTCTCTTGAGTTCAAAAGGTCCCAATCTTGATTTTGACAGTTTCATGAGTTTGTAGGCCTAGATGCCAGTTTTAAGAATCATAACTTAAAAGAGTTAATGATATTTACTTTCTACCTTGCAACATCTCTAGTCAGAATGAATGAATGATTTGTCTTAATGCATGTAAGGAATTTATCTCATAGTAAAATCATATCTCACACCCTGCTGGCCCATGGAAAAATCTTATCTCACACCCTGAAGGCCCATAGTACAATAATATCTCACACCTGAAGGCCAATGGAAAAATCTTATCTCACACCCTGATGGCCCATAGTATAATACTATCTCACACCCTGAAGGCCCATAGTACAATCATATCTCACATCCTGATAGCCCATACTACAATCATATTTCACACTCTGATAGCCAATTGAACAATCATATCTCACACCCTGATGGCCCATAGCACAATCATATCCCACACCCTGATGGCTCATAGTACAATCATATCTCACACCCTGATAGTCCATAGTACAATCATATCTCACACTCTGATGGCCAATAGTACCAATAGTACGATCATATCTCACAGCCTGATGGCCCATAGCACAATCAAATCTCACAGCTTGATGGCCCGTAGCACAATCAAATCTCAGCCTGATGGCCCATAGCACAATCAAATCTCACAGCCTGATGGCCCATAGAACAATCATATCTTACACCTTGATGGTCCATAAAACAACAATATCTTACACCTGGACTCGATTTTAGCGCTAATCCACTATCTCGCGGTTAATGATTATGCAGACCGATCATTAAAACCCAATCGTCACTAATCTTTTGGAGCAATAAAATTACCTTCAGTCGTTATCATAATAGTTAGGAAGTGGTCGTGAGTCATTATTCTCTATAATGGTTAATTGGCCTGTTTACTGTGTGTTAAATGAGTACCTACTGAGACCCTGCACTTGAAGAGGTATAATAAATGCTTGCGGCTTAAACTGATATGTGTTAAACCATTTATGCGCTCGTTAAGTAAATAAATGTAATTATTGTCAATCAATCTTTGCGCACAGGGAACTAGCATCGTGTACTGCCAACAAGCACTGTTTCATAACTGATAATAACAAACGGTATATGGTATCAGGCTAGCATTGACCAATCTGATAAGGTCGCGTTCACGAACTCAGCGAATAGTCCAGAATTATATCGAACAATGTGTTTTAACATTTATGTCGTTGTTAATGAACATTCAGTGTGTCGTGCAAACAAGTGGAACGTATTTGCAAAGTGCGCAGCCGCAATCGAAACGGCAGAAGGAGATGATAACAAGGTATGACAAGGGAGATCGCAGTCGCAAATATGATCAAGAGAAAAGACTAAGAAAGTACCAGAATTGTTCAAAAAATGAACAGATAGCTATTGTATGACACAGGAAAGGCTGTGATGTTCTGCACTTTCTGCTCTGAGTATTCAGAGAAATTTGAAAGTGCGCTAGGCACTTTATTCGTGGTTATTGTTTGTGAAATACATTTGTCATTGTTTTGAATTGATGTTAATGAATAATAAATGTCGAATTATAAATTTAGCCTGTTTCTGTTTGATTTTAGTAGGATCAATGAAATTTAGGCAGGAATTTATTTTGATTATCCCGTGGTTTAGTAAACAGAATCCCAAATCTGAGCCCTGTCGCACACCCTGATTTACATGTAACAGAATGTTAATGCGCGACAGCTACATTGAACAATATCATTTTTGCATCTATCAAATTGCAATATACAAAATTAAGGATATTAACATCAGGAAGTTGTCAATGATATTTACATAATTCGAAAAATAGTCACTCAAAGAACTCTTGTTTTTTATTCCATTACAATGCACTACTAAAAGATAAACCCAAATATTTGTAATAAGAGACAATTCTGTTAGTGAACTCTTATTTATCAGCTAATCCACGTGCCCTCACCTTTCCAATACAACAATCTTTGTTTTGCTAGTATTTGCCTTCATGCCATGCATAGCACCAAATTTCTTAAGTGTTTGTATCCGTCTGTGCAGATTTATGACTGTATCAACTAAAGTTGCCATGACATCGGCAAACATTATATGCATTCAATTTGGCACTTATTCATCGCAAAAAATTTCCGCACATTTCTTGCTTGTATTAAATATATAAAACTGATTCAGTCAGAAATATCACAAATGAAAAGGACCCAACCTACAACCTTGCTATAATCCAAAGTCACAAAGAAACTGAAATTCTGATACTCTACCGCTTACATTTCAAAAATACTTCATCTGTGAATAAACTGATTTAATGATTTAAGAAATCGTACTGTTTGTAATCATTGTGTAAAATAGAACTGGTTTATTGCACACAAACACCTTTTCGTGTGGACAACTCCACACATAGATAGAATACAATCTTCCGTTCTTTTGTGCAGTTGCATATAAACAATGACCATTGTTGATATAATCAGTCTGATAACCAGCTTGCTGATCTTCGAATTCATTCTCACCTCAAAGCTACTTATCTGTTACTCAAAATAAGTCTGATAACAGCTTGCTGATCTTCGAATTCATTCTCACCTCAAAGCTACTTATCTGTTACTCAAAATAAGTCTGATAACCAGCTTGCTGATCTTCGAATTCATTCTCACCTCAAAGCTACTTATCTGTTACTCAAAATTAGTCTGATAACCAGCTTGCTGATCTTCGAATTCATTCTCACCTCAAAGCTACTTATCTGTTACTCAAAATAAGTTCGTTCAGATTTTCCCCATTATGTTCAGAAACAAACCACAACGATAATTATTGGGGTGCTGAATATCACCTATACTGCTTAAATGACATACTAGAATAATTACTTTGCGCCACTTGAAATTCTCCCTTCTGAAGAATAGGATCAAATACAGTCTTCAATAAGGTAGGAATATATCAGCAGAATACATAAAGACTTCGGTTGTAATACCACCATTACCAAGAGCTTTTCCATTTTTCATTTGTGAAAGAGCATGTACAACTTCATTTTCGTCATCTGTATACAAATATATTTGAAAATTTTATGTCATTTAAAGTACAATACACGTATGCCTGACAACCTGTATAGCTATTAAATTTAGCTCCATGAACTAAATTCTTATATTAGTTGAGCGATTCTCTGCTAGAAATCAGAAATATTGGTATAAAGTTTAGTAAACCTAATTTTATTCGATATGTTTGTTACCTATATCTTTCATATATATTAATCGATCAACCCTTTTCTTCTTCATTTCCATCTGGTTTTCAGACGATGGTATTGTTAAACGCACCGAACGAATCAAACACTTGCGTAAGTTTGGTTAGAAGTCCATTGTTTTCTCTGTTTCCAAGGACTTCAAGGCAACAGTCGTTGCCAGCTGGAAGATTCCATATCGCGCAGACTAAAAACAATTACCTCTAATCAACCAATGACCACAAATATCGCTGCTATAACTTCACAATAGTATGGTTTTTCTTTGTTTCACATTCGCATGGCTTCTCCAATAAACGAAAGGCAGAACATTAATACATTCAGTGTGAAATATTCATGACAGGGACCGATATTTGTACCATGGGAAAATTGGGAAGGGGTCGTGACTGTTTTGATATGCCTTTAATAGTGGTTGTGAAAGCATGTGCTGGAAGGGCACATGTAGGGTGAGTGTGTAATGCAGTTCGAGGCCGTTTTTCACTCACTCTGAGATGGAACCTGAAGAATTCAATATATTGGTTCTTATCATTCTGGCTTAAATTTTCCCTTAAATTGATATATCTATTTCTATAACAAGCCATTATCAAAGCTAGGATGATATATATTTGTGATATTGAGCTGTTTTCAATCAATTTGTATTGATCTATGACATTTATCGCCCCCATGTGCCAAAACGTGTACTTTCCTGTCAATCCAGCCCATACAAATGCGAAATAGAAAATTCTTCGATTTATTGACAGTCAAGCAATCATAAAATTTTAAGGAAAATACCGACACAGATCAAAATTTTATAATCTGAGAAAGAAAAAAAAAAGTTTTACTTTGAAGAAAAAAAAAACGCAATAAGGAAATAAATGTTTCCAGAACAAGAATGTGCTTGTGTTGTCGAAGGAGCCACTGCCTCAGCAGTCGATTGAAAGGTAAATAAGATAAATGTAGTAATATTTAAAAATCAACTTGGCATGAAGAATTGCTACCGAAGGGGTGGGGATGGAATTCCCTTCTTTCAGTTTGTCAATATTTAAAAAAGCAAGGCTCATTCTGAAGAAATAGCTTCAGGGGTATACATGAAAATATATTTGTGGATAAAAAAACAATATTTTTTTTCACAGAGTGACATGTATCGAGTGCTACACCATGTCATACTTTAAAGCCTTTAAGTCATTAGAGCAAGAAAAGTTGTGCACTGTGACTTACTTATTATATCATTAGGGTGATCAATATCGCTAATATACACACACTCATCATTTCATGACTGAACACATGAGTCTAAGGAACTGAACTAAATCAAAAACTTAACATTGTCGAGGGAGCGTGAAAGTAGGTCAACGCGACCTGTTTTGGGTAAATATTACCCTCCTGAACTTTCATGACTGCACATACAAGATTGTCTGAGAAACTGGCCAAAATTTAAAAAAAATTAAAATTAAAAAATTAACGCAATCGATTGGGACTGCCGAGTAGTACCGTCCTGGATGGATACACCTATCACGTTTCACGATTGTACATAAGAGGTTTGGAGAAAGTGAGCTGATGCAATAACTGAACGTAATCGTTCGAGCGTATAAAGTAGGTTACTGCGAACCAACGTTACCCTTAGTGAGTAGTACCCTCCCCCAAGATAATATATCAATCGATTTTCATGACTGGACAATATATGTACAACGGTGTCAGAGAAACAAGATAAATGCAAAAGCTTAACGTAGTTGCTGGAGAATGAATTGCAAGTCACTCGGACCTATTTATTAGTATTTATCGATGGTGATCAGAACCCAAAAAGATGAATACGCCCATCGAGGGTCATGATTAAATAAAATGGTGACAGAGAATATGAGCTAAATGCAAACAATGAACGTAATCACAAGGGCTTGTGAAAAGAATGTCATTGGGACGTATTTTGTTCAAGTTCTGAATTCAAATACTGTGATTTTACCTACCTACCTACCTACACACACACACACACACACACACACACACACACACACACACACACACACACACACACACACACACACACACACACATACATACATACATACATACATACATAGGAACCCCGGGTGACCGAGTGGTCAAAGGCGCTCGTATTTACAGATCAATGACATCTCACCTCTGTTCACGTGTGTTGGGGTCTCGGCTCGGCCAACATGGATATGTCAGAAAGCTTGCCAGTGAGTAGGTGGTTCTTCTCGGGCTTTTCTTCCATCAGAAGAACTCTCCGCCAATATTTAGCCTATCATGTGCTGCAAAATGGAGCTAAACCCATAACAACAACAACTTCATACATTTATACGTACTTTCAAATCTGAAGAACTCTTCTGCACTAAAATCATTTGATAATTTCTTTTCTCGATACGCAAATGCAGGATATTTAAATTTAAGTTATATAAGTTATAAATCCTCCCAAAACACAAAATCCTGTTGCATACTTAGATTTCAAATATTTGATCTTTATTTAGCAAAATAACAAAACAACGGGTTGGCAAAGAGTTTTCGTAAATCTTCCTTTTTCAAAATTTGAGGCTCATGGGTATGTCTTTGAGGGTAAGAACTGCCAAGGGGAAAATGGAAGAGGAGTTTGTGCGTTTTTCTTTTCATATCTGGTATGTATGTACTTGGTTATAAAGCGGAAGCTGTTACATCGAAAGTAGGTCTCTTGTTGGATAAGGATTCACCTCTGAACCAGTTTCAGCAACACGTATAAATCTGCCTTTTCATTCCCAATAGTCATTTACATAGGTATAAAACAGGAAATTTGACAATTATTCACAAAGCAGCAAACACATGAAGTTCCAAAAAAATTACTCTCCTTTAGCTGTATCTAGGTGTAACAGAGTGAATTATGCAGATGTCTTTGTAAAATAAAGAAACTGAAGAAAATTTTTTTAATTCTCAGCGTTTTGATGTATGTGAATTTGCACTGCATTAAATCCGCGGCATGTTAATGATGCCAGTACTTGAGTGCATCTTTATAGGACTTGATTGATTATTAATGAGAGATGCACATCGGTGAAGTCAGAAAGACACATTCCATTTCGGTTTAACTGGCAGACACAGTAATGATTCGCACTGGCATCATAAGTGTTACACGGTCCATAACTTTTGAAATGAGGTCTAGTTTGGTAACTATGTCAGGCGAAACTCGACAGGGGCTGACGACTGGATTTTGATTACCGAGAAGGCCAAGGTTTGAAATATTGCAGAAGCATCGTTTGTACTTGTTCATATTTATCACAAGTTGAAACTTTGCAGAGATCTATGTATAAAGGGGAACGGGAAATGTAGAATTTTCCAAACCCTGGAGGGGCGTGTGTTAATAATGGCGGTTAGATAAACTTGAGAGCTCTGATTGGGTAGTTAGTAGTTTGGTATGTGTTTCCCGGAAGAAATCTCGTGTTTTAATAATGACTAACGCTGCAGAATCAGGCAGTCCAATTTTTGCGCGAGACGAGAAGGTCTTGACTCCAGTTGGGTGAGACCTACGTAAAGTTTGTCGAAGGGAGGTAATAGTTGTTTGTCTATGGGAGACAACGCAACTGAGGTGTAAGGAGAAGAAAGCGAATCTCAAAGCTCAAAGGAAAATAGCTTCCACGAATAAGAGAATGAATGACCAGTATAAGAGACTGGCCGACCGAGAAGCCAGTAAAGGCGGTGTGATGCATAATTAGGCAGGAGGGAACCTAAGAGTGTTCCAGTTCAGGTTGACCCCAACCGACAAGCTACACTGATTCTGGAGAGAGAACAGCAACCATCTATCAGGTTATCAGGTTATGAAAGACATGCGAGACAATTAAAGTTCGAAACACTCACTCGGTTTCGTAACGAAATTTGCCTTATCGATACAAAACGAAGCTGCTAATTGAATTCAAGACCTTTGAGTTCGTTGAATTATATTTTTCCTTTTCCATTCTGGTAGAGATGCATCCGACAATTGGTTATGTACAATTTTATTTTAGTTTATCCAACTGATTAAACTGTTGTATTCTTTTTTGTTCTATTCAACATCTCTGGTCTTATCTATTTACTTCATTTTATATTCATTCCATCCGGGTCATAACAAAATGGTCGATCATCCTCTTAGCATCGATAACCACGAAAAACCACGACACCAGGCAATAAAAGATTGTAAACAGATAACGTGTTGAACAATCAAACAAATTATTTGAGAAAGCAAATAAATTATTCGCGAAATAGATTACTAAAAACCTATGCAGTAAGAAAACGCGTCAATCAGATAGCTGCCATCACAATACTGGGTATTGTAAATTTTTACAAAATCTTCAAGAGTTTTGGTAAATATTTACTGTTTAAAGATGAATGATCGATAGAAATTATTATTAATTTACGAAATCCACTTAACGACGAGATATTTACTCCTTTTGAACCTTTCAAACACGAGTGGGGGTCCATGAGATCTTGAGATCAGATGTCACTGACCGCATATCGAAACTGACATTCAATACATGTGCTTGGCTTCCTTCCCCTCTGCATGAAAACAGTACCTGCCCCCATTATAAAATTCTTCTTTGTGTGGAGATAGGATATGGTTGGTCAGGAGGACAACCCATAGCAGATACATTCAGTAGATTTGGGAGGACTTTTGGGGTGTGGGGTGGATGTGTGGGTAGGGGTTCCAACAAAATTAATATCTTCTTCAGCAATCTGATATGTTTACGAACGTAATTTAATTATGAGTTTTCTGTATGTGGTCAACTTCAGTGTCGCGTTTTGCAATTACGCTCTAATTGTATAACAGTGATTTATTTATACTGATCAAATCTCACGCGGAGGTAATGCTATTTCCTTCGATAAAAATTAAAGTTCTTATTTTGTAACAACTGAAGTATTGCAATATTCGATTTCCTTTTAAACGCTATATTACATTAAAAGACCTGACATGCCTTTGCAATATTTATAGCATACCATATTAAATAATGTATGGCTATACTAGAAACATAATCTCTCTCTCTCTCTCTCTCTCTCTCTCTCTCTCTCTCTCTCTCTCTCTCTCTCTCATGAGGGGCGAATCAAGAAAGTGCAAATGACCTATATGTACGTAAGACTGTACACTCATAAAATTTAGTACATACAAGCCATGTACTTGATGAACTAACCCCAATTTAACTACCTCTGTTCGCAATAGAACGTACCAGGAGAACTGTCTACTCTACATACATTACAGCGTATAAATAAATAAATATTTTTTTTTTTAATTTCATCCATCCGTCCATCCATCCAACCATTCGTCCATCGTCCATCCATCCATCCATCCATCCATACATACATTCACCTATTTATCGAAAATAGAGGGTTGGACTTGTCCATTGATATCTTATTTAATATTTGGACACATTATTATATCAATTAACTTAAGAAAGACACCAATATAATCAAGCAAGTTAGAGAGTAATATCACGCTTCAAGCAGGAATCGAACAGAACCTATTGCTCTGTTCTGTTGTATAAACGTCAAAAGTACAAGAGTTGTTCTTATAAGTTTTTGCTTTTGTTTTGTTTCTTCTTCAAAAAAGAGTCAATTCCATTTAGGCATTATGGACTTGTGGACAACTTGCAAGAACTAATTACTTCCAGCGTCAAAGAGTTGACAGCAGTAACTTAGAATCTTCGAAACGAGAGAGAGAGAGAGAGAGAGAGAGAGAGAGAGAGAGAGACAGAAGTGCTCAATTTTATGATTTGGAAATACAATTTTATGAAGAATTTTACCTGGTTCAAATTACAGAAAAGCCATATTAGAACTTTCACTTAAGAAAGTCGCAACAAGTTAAGAGGTCAGCTGGTGAACTATTTTGTTGGTCTCTAAAAATATACGTGTCAACCGAGCTAGTCGGCATTGGGATGACATACACCAATAATTCGTAACCTTTTCGAGCATAAGGACCCCTTCTTAACTTCTAAAACAATTTCGCAGACCCCCCCCCCATGCTAACAGTTGTATTTTTGGCAGTGGCGTCACTAGGGTTGGTGTAACCCAGTGCGGTAACTCATGGTGTCACCCCCATGGACCTCCTTCCTGCACAAAAATTCAAAACTTTTATAGACAATCATGTGCGGTAACTAGTGGTGTCACCCCCATGACCTACTTCCTGCACAAAAATTCACAAATTTTATAGACAGTCATTTTGATGTTACCCACTCTGATGGTGTTACCCGGTGCGGTCCGTACCCCCCCCCCCCCAGTGATGCCACTGTTTTTAGGTTCCCTTGGAATAGCCCCAGGGACCACAGGTTGGGAACCACTGATAAACAGGGCCGGTGCAAGGGTATTTTGCGCCCAAGGCGAACCTTCCACCTTGCGCTCCACCTCGGGGCATCGCTTATTATAAACTGTTCATTAGTATTAATACACGTTCAGCCTGATGATTAATTAATTCCATTATTTAGTCTACATATTTAATGATAAAAATGAATAACCTGACAGTGTACTTTGTTTTGGGAGGCCCCCTCCCGCCAAATCTTGGCGCCCTAGGTGGCCGCCTAGTTCGCCTAATGGATTAAACCAGCCCTCCTGATATACACAATTTTATAGGACATCCCCAGGTAGCACATGGGCTTTACGTGGGAAGAATGGTGAAGACCGCCAGCGCCATAATCCACTGCGCTTTACGTGGCAAAAATTTTGCAGACTGCCAGCGCCATAATCCACATGGTCATGAACCCATCCACCACAGGAGGATGGAATGTGGTCGAAGGAAAGAGCTCGGGTGCACGCGAAAACTCACGAGCAGGGCTAGCGGAATAGCACTTAACCAACTTGATCTCTATTTAGAAATGTAAGGTATATTTATCAAATTTTAATTTTAAATTCACAACTATATAACGGACGTTAGAATTTTTAACTATTAGTTCAACATTATACGCTTAGATACATGATTATATACAAGAAAGTTTATTTAGAATGTTACAGTTTTCTCGAAGAAACGAACATGTGCATGTTGCGTTGGGTTATATTCCGTTTGTCTAGCGAGTGAATTCTCGGGCACATGAAATCTTACCATTGACATTTTGCCATTCTTTCTAGGGGGAAGAAATCATGGCCGCGTGGGATAGGGCGTTGATGCAGAGCTAGGCGATAAATACTGCTAATCGAGGCAGGGCCGTAGAGAGTGATCATGGGCCCTGGGGTAAGAAACACCCGGACCTCTCATAGTTCTTGTTCAAACAAAATTTTTCTTTTATAAAATTAAAAAGTTTTGTTCGGCCCGGGGGTATATCCCCGGTTGCCCCCTCCCTCTTGTCGGCCGTGAATCGAGATCGATTCCTGCTCGGAACAAATTATAACTGTCTAACATATTTGCATGTGTAGTTAGACATACATTTCTTTCATATAATCACATATCCAAACATATAAACGTCCAAGTATAAGCGCTTTCCTCTCTCTTTGGTATATAAGTGTCGATTAATAATTATCCTGAGTGTTAAATTCCACTTGCCTTACGCGTGACTTCTCATGCACCTGAGCTCTTTTCCTCGATCTTGTTCCAGAACATCCTTTTTCCGGGAAGAAGGCGGGAGGGTGAGGTTCCATGAGAGCTATGACGATATGTGCCATTACTTAACATTATGAATTCAATTTCTGCTTGAAACAATTATACGTCTCTAACCTGTTGGACTATATCGTTGTCATTATTCATGAGTCTGCGTGTGCGTGTGTGTGTGTGTGTATGTATTTGTGTGTGTGTGTGCGTGATCTGAAATTTTGGACACGTTCCATTTACGAAATGAGGAATCAAAACGAAGGGTAAATCGAGTTCTGCGGCAATTTGTACTTGCTCAATCGCTGAGACATAACGTACAATAGTCTGTGGGTGTGCGTGTGTGTGTGTGTGTGTGTGTGTGTGTGTGTGTGTGTGTGTGAGAGAGATATTTGGATGTTTAACGTAATGTTAACAATTTTTCAGTCATATCGTTACGATGCCTGCAGTGTGACAGTTTATAGTGATGTCTAGCACTAGGGTATCATGCCGCAAACCTGTAGCATGAAGTCCCACTCAATCACATTATCCTGACACCTGGCCTACGGGTCCTAACACTAACCTCTTAGGGGGCGCTCACCAGTTATTATGTACTTTTGAGAGAGTGACGTATGTATGGTGAAGTTGTTTGCATTTAAAACATGCACAGTGGAGAGAATGTTGGCATACCTCTATGCTACTTTAATGTAATGTGGCTGACATTTCTTTGCATATTGTACTTTTGGAAATTGTAAATGATCTTAGCACACTGCTAACTAAAATGACTGCTCCCTTGTGCTCCAAACATCAACCTGAATTTGTCAAAAGTACACTATCCCTAGCACCTATTAAAATAGGGAAAATGAATTTTGCCAGACTAGACAATACCAGCTTCTGAAAATGCAATGAATGAATTACCAAATATATAAAATGTAAAAAAAAGTTATCGGCTCTTTTTTTTAACAATTTACCTCTGAAGTTCAGGAAGTGAAAATGACCAAGTTGAGCTAGCACTTTTTTTAATGGTGCACATCTGGAGTAAGGCCAAGCTGTATACTCTATAACCCATATTACACCAATCAATCATACACCAAAATAAAGCGAATTAAAGGTTCTTTGAACAATACCTAAGATATACAAGGTAATTTTTAAATACCCAGTACAACTAGTGAGGAAACCCGGGGAAATACTTTTTCTTTAAAATTCTAACTCTATGCAAAATAAGAAACTGTAGAGCGCCACCTTAATGCTGAGCGCCAAGCGAAGCAGCTGCTAGTACCATTTTTATAAGTCTTTGGTATGACTCGGCCGAAGTACGAATCCGCGACCTCCCGCATCTGAGGCGGATGCTCTAACCACTTAGGCCACCGGAGCGGTCTATAATAGAGAACGTTTCAGACCAAGCAATGCGATGAATCCCTGTGACTCGGTTAAGACAAACAAAGATTAAAATCTATAGTGTCATACTACTAATGTCTTACTATACCAGATTCTTCAAGAACAACGACGATTACCCATCAATTCTAACGATTCCTCCTCAGGGGACACAACTTAACAAGAATTACTCTTCTCGACAGGTGGTTACATATAACTGACGCTACAATATGTCATCCCGCAATTAATGCCCCCTCTTTTCAAAACGTTTTCTCCGGGCTCACTTTAGAGATAAGCGTCCATTATCATGAGGAGGCATCAATTTATGGCAGACTCATAGAACTTCGAAGAGGTGAGGATCGGTCCAAAGATCATATCTTAAGGACACTAATTTTATCATCGATCATCTTCGATGCGTAAATAGTTGATATGAATCAGTGTTTACAGAAACAGATGATATGAATCAGTATTTATAAACAGATTACAGAATCAGTATTTATAAACAGATAATATGAATCAGTATTTATAACAGATGATATGAATCAGTATTTATAACAGATGTAAGGAATCAGTATATATATAACAGATTATATGAATAATTATTTATAAACAGATTATATGAATCAGTGTTTATAAAAACAGTTGATATGAATCAGTATTTCCAAACAGATCATATGAATACACATTTTAGGTAACAAAAGCTGACCATCGTTGAGAGCATCGTGGTAAGACGTGTAAATTCTCATAAAGTAACTGAATTCAATTCCTTAATCAAGTTTATATATCATGTAGAAATTCAATGCGCGAATTCGTGTATAAATATATGCATACATATATGTACATACCTACATTAATAAAATTCAAAAGGCTTTCGAAGAACAGTTTTGTTTCTATCACGTAAACGTACATTATGCAGAAACAGATAAATACATACATGCATACGTACATACGTACATACATACATACATACATACATACACGAAAACAGACAGATAAACACACACACACGTGTGTGTGTGTGTGTGTGTGTGCGAGAGAGAGAGAGAGAGAGAGAGAGAGAGAGAGAGAGAGAGAGAGAGAGAGAGAGAATACAAACGTTTTCAAAAATACGATAAAGCCATATATCGACCCAGGAACGGGTCTTTTTGTTGATTCATGCAAGAAATTCTAACATATTCCTTGTCTCACTTTATGTACTTTGATGTGTAAAGGATCCAAATACATGTAAATTTTTAATTCGTACCATCAATAATCAAATGTCAGATTTAGTGTATTAAGTTTGGTAAATTTCTAAACGATATTGTGTTGGGTTAATTATTTTTTTAAAATAATGCAGTATTCCTACAATAGTTGCTTACCTATTAATGCCTCACTTTATATCTTGGGTTTGCTTAGTTATTAAGGACTCACTTAATATGTTGGGTTTGCTTAGTTATTAAGGACTCACTTAATATGTTGGGTTTGCTTAGTTATTAAGGACTCACTTTATATCTTGGGTTTGCTTAGCTATTAAGGACTCACTTAATATGTTGGGTTTTACTTATTAAGGCCACGCTTTATATCTTGGGTTTGCTTAGTTATTAAGGACTCACTTTATATCTTGGGTTTGCTTAGTTATTAAGGACTCACTTAATATGTTGGGTTTTACTTATTAAGGCCTCACTTTACATCCTGGGTTTGCTTACTTAATAAGGCCTCACTTTATATCTTGG
>JAECUM010051039.1:0-35666 GCA_016617855.1 Megalonaias nervosa | reverse complement strand
GCTCAGCTATCAAGTCGTGTATAAACTAGGGTATTACTGCGACTATGTGTTTGATGTCTAAACATTGCCGCAGGCTAGTGTTAATCCTTACGCAAGGTTACCGTGACCACCAGCCAGGCATAGATCGTGCCAACTTGCCAAAGGCTTGTAGTATTCACACCTAGGTATTAAATATTTGTTCATAGATCAAAGGAACCCCGCAGGGTGAACGAGGCGTGTTCTCATCTGTCCCCACGTGGACAGACAGCGAGAGGACATTGTCCGCTAAGTTTGATAGGATCGGTTCACAGCGACATCCAATCGGAATTGAGATCCGAATTATAACTTCAAATTCGCAAGCAGAAGGGTTAGTAGACATCTAGACAGATCGCTATGCAAATAGGGTTACTCCGAGAAGCCACTCATAATTTGGCGGTAAAACTTAGAAGAGATTCTAAGAGAAGAAAGCTTCGAATAGGTCAGTAAGTTATTTGCTCGATTTTTGCAGAATATTAAGGCTTTATAATTGTAATTATTTGTAGTATGTATACTTAATTACTGGCATTGTTTAGTATGTAGAATTACCTTTGTGGTGTTTCATTTACATGCGTATTTGAGACATGGGCTTGAGTTTTACGTAGAGAATTATGTAGATTGTTAATTTGTGGTCAGAATTATTTTTGGATGTCGCTATTAGGTTACTTCGTAGTGAACTAGTGCATTATTAATACTTTATGTTAGAATTTACGCATGCTTGAATTGTGAATTTGAAATGGTTGAAGTATGTAAGATTAGTTATTATGGACGTATGGATATATCAAAGCAGGGAGATTTGAATTTTTGTGTACTTTGTATGAGTTATAATGTAAAGAAATGCGTCTGATTGTGGTGATATTGTTTAGTATAAGAAGTAATTGATACCGTGCTGTATTATAACATTGTTTTGCCATACAAGAACGTATGAGTATTTCGATGTGAATGAATGCGTGACCGAATAAATTTAATAGCCGTTTTCTGATGATAGGCTGGGCGTAGTGTAAGAGAGGGCTAAGAAAATTTATTGTACCGTCCTTGTGTTTTCACAGGAAGCTTTTTAGGGGGCAGAACTTCCGGTTTAGTTGAGTCCCGGGTCTTCAAGAGGTGGAGACGGAAGTAAGACTAATAAAGAAGTCGGAATCGACAAAGGTCTAGTCGGTGAGAGAAGGTGGATAGAAGGGGAGGAGGAGGTAAAGTTGTCTGGAGGAGAAAGCAGAGGAGGAGGAGAAGGAGTATAAGAAGTCGAGGTGGAGGAGAAGGAATTTGGAGAAAGTCGGGAGGGAAGAGGAGAAGGCATTGGGAGAGATGGGAGAGAAGAATATACAGATGAATAGAAATCAAGGACAGGCGGAAATCTATCTCACACTACGAATCAAGTGATGCAATAGGCTATTAAAGGGTCGAGCGGAAGAGTGTACTTGGGAAATTTGAATCATTTGAGTATTGAATTGTTATTAAATTGTTATTCATTGAATTTCACCCTTTTTTGTATATTTAATCATTTAACCGTCGGCATTGCTGACTGGGGGTTCGGAGCTGTACATTTATCTTTGACTAATTTCACTTCCAACCAAAATCGAGCCTGGGTGGGACCTGTACAATAGTTTAAATAAAATACTGGGAGCACACCACCCAAATGCCCGACAACAAAAACACATCACAATCAAACCCTTCACATTGGGCACGACCCGATATCCAGTATAACTCTTTCCTTCTTAACTAATCTTATCTAACAAATACGCCAAAAGTGCAAAGTCAGTATATTCAACAATCAGGACGACACCAGTTATTTTCGGAAACAGTTTAACCATGAATCGATAAGGGTCATCCAGTGACTTCAGGACGTGACCCTTTCCGACACTTCCTCTCCTTTCCCCAGTTGCGAACATGCAAATTAAAACGTATGTGGTGCATACATTAAAGTTTTGATCGGCACTCAAACGTTAGGCATGGACGAGAAATTAATTTGTATTCACTGCATACATTAACCAGTCGTACATGGCCCAATGGCCATACGCAACTTCAAGACAAGACAAGTATGGCCTCCCATTGCTGACGCTTCAAATGCTGCAACAAAGTTACGTCAAAGATTACAAGACTGAGCGAAGACATGGTGCACATACACAGTATCAGAGAGCACCTGATACGGAAGGATTTTGACCGAATGAATATTTGCAAAAACGTCGATTGACCTAGTAGATGTCCTGCCAAAAAAAAATTCATTAAGGAAAAAGAAGACTGGGGGAGAGACAAAAACACAAGCAGAGACAACACAACAACAGCAGCAACAGCAGCAGCAACATCGAGAATAAGAACAAAAACAATGAGAAGAAGAAAGCAGAATTGAAACGGAGGACTTTCTCCCTTAGAGTGAGACGTGGCTGTTCTGTCAGACGTTTAAGCTAGGTCCACTCACCAAACACAATGTGCTTTTTCAAAGCTATTAAAATCTGCAGAGAAAAAAAAATCTGCTAATCATTTTATCAAAAGATTTGTGTTTGTATGTTTGCGTTTGTGTATGCGTTTGTTTTTCTCTACCAAAAGCTAAACCCTCTTCGTTTATAAAATTTATGTTTGATTGGTATAGTATGTTTCAGAGGGGTATAATGTGCGATGGTTTATATATGGAGTGTGTTTTTATAGTAAAGTTTAACATTACATTTTTCCTTGTCCCTGTGAACACATTTGTTTCCATAGGATTTGCCTTGTCCCCATAGCGTCCGCAGCATTTTAACATACAGCGTAAATTTAATTCCTGGATGTCACCCAATACTCCCATACAACTACTATTTCACCACCACTTTTTGTAAACTTTCAGCATCTGAACCCCACATTCCTTTTATTCAGTTCAGTTTTTAGTTCGATATCATGTTTACAGTAACTAAATTTGCAAAAGATATTTTCAGACGATTGGTCGTGAACCCGGAATAGTGTTGTTACTAGCGGTTGAAAAGGGTACTTGATTTACTGCATTATTAAATTGGAATTTTTCACGCTATATATGATGTCACAACACCGACAAGAAACAACAACAAAAAAAACAACATATGCGACAGAATCGGACAAAAAATTTAAATTTCAGGGTATTGAATTCAAACAAGTTTCTATATTTGATATTTGCCTTTTATCTTCCTTATTCCAATTTGTTTAATCGACTTCGTGAACATATTCTCATCACGAGACGACACTCAGAGAAAAGCTTGCCTCCATTAGCTCCCTCTCATGATATACAGGAGGTCTAATCGATAATCACCTCTATTGAGATATAGGAGAGCTAATCGATAATCACCTCTAATAACACGCAGGAGGGCTAATCGATAATCACTCTATTGACATGCAGGGGGCTAATCGAGAATCACCTCTATTGATATGGGGGGGGGGCTCATCGATAATCACCTCTAACGAGATGCAGGAAGGCTAATCGATAATCACCTCTAACGACATGCAGGAAGGCTAATCGATAATCACCTCTAATGACATGCAGGTGGGCTAATCGATAATCACTCTATTGATATGCAGGGGGCTAATCGATAATCACCTCTATTGACATGCGGGGGGGGGGGGCTCATCGATAATCACCTCTGACGACATGCAGGAAGGCTAATCGATAACCACCTCAAATGACATCCAGGGGTTCTCATCCATTTTTCACCTGTGATGACATGCAGAAGGGCTAATCGAGCCTATTCTGCATCTCTTTCCCTACGTAAACTAGGTGGGGGATCTGAATTTGAACAGAAGTAGTTTCGTTTCCACGTAATAAATAACGTGCTTAAACTCTGTCCAAATACACTTGTTGACGATAACTTTTATTATCGTGTAATCGGATCCAGAAGTGTAACCGAGTGTAAATACGGCTTGAGCTTCTTTATGCGAGCACGTTGCATTTGTTATCTGATCTATTTACGTCACATTTGCAACACGACACCTTTTTCAAGAACCTGGTGGTATTCGTCCTAAAAAATTGTTGTGAGCAGCCTTTTTTTAATATAAAATTTCAATTTAAAAAGATATCTTTGAAAAACAACGAGAAAAGCGTTTAGACAGTTAATTTAATATAAAGCTATCTTTAGTACGATTTGGGATGTAGCGCACCTTGTATTTGTTTGGATTTTGATCAGTTTTGAAATAGTGAAAAGCTTCGTGGATCGACGAAGTGAAATTCAGATTTGGGTGCGGATTGAATGGCTGGTACAGGACGCCTATGCAAATAATTTGCATGACCAGTACAGAAAACCTCTACTGGATGGACGTCATTGGAAAATGTACAGATATATATATATATATATATATATATATATATATATATATATATATATATATATATATATATATATATATGACAATATCATTTCAGAACAAACAACAAGTTTCATCTCGGATATCACTGAGGAAATCGCGATCATCGGGAATCTAATCTGAGCTCTTGTTTGGGCAAATTTACTTTTTAGATCCCAACTGCAACTGTACGCTATTCATTGGTGAGCATGTCATTAAAAACTGACTGCCCGAATTGCACAAAGTGCCTAAAACTTAGAAGAATGCAATGATTGGTTCTTTATGTTTGACCTGCAAAGATATTAGCAACAGAAAAAGCAATGCTTTTAATAAAACGTTATATTTTAAGATATTGTTAAATAATCCAAATCAACCATAAGCATCTTCTCCCAGAACAATTCTAAAAACCTTTTAATTCTCACCTGTTATTTGTCTGCCTGTCCGTCTGTCCAATTCGTTTCATTTTACAATAATTCTATCTCGTAAAAATATGTACATCTTATTCCTCAGTTTAAACAACTGTGGAAAACAGAAATAATTTTTTGCTTGCGAGCCGTTATAAACATTCGAAAAATAAAGTATTTACCGTTTTAAGGTGCTATTGAATTAAAACACTTTGATATGGCTCCGAGGAGCAAAGAAGAAAAAAACCCCCCAAAAACGAGAACGTAATGAATTCTAATGTGGTATTACCTGCACATGTACCTGTTTTGTGAATTGCACACGTTTACTAAATAATTCCAAAGGAATCATTAACCAACTGCAATGGTGGAATTTTAATCCTAGTAGAACATATTGTATCGACAACAAAGAATCTTCTTACAATAGGCAGCTAATGGTGTAATACAGATTATATTTAAGCCTTATCTAGGAATGGGAGGAAACAGAGAAGACTGAAGTAAAACTGAATAAGAGAAAACTGAAGTAACATAGTGATCAGGACAAACACACAGGCCATGTTTAGCATAAAGAAACCATGTGGAAAATTATAATTTTCTTGGCGGTGGAGAAGACATGACAAGGCTTTATTACAATCTTGTTGGGAATTTTGCAACATATAACGTATAAGAAAACGAACATGAATATAGCATGTGATACATAATGCTTAACAGCGATACGACCCTGATTTGTGTGAGTATTAAATAGCATTAAATAATGAAATGCACGGGGAATCGAGGAATTAATATTCCGGTGTGGGTGCTGAGTGCATCGCTGTAATGGGTTACCATTAGCAAGCCTATGTTGTAAGGCTGTCATGGGTTGAAATTAACATGCCTATGTTGTAAAGCTATCATGAGCTGCCATTAGCATGCCTGCTATAAGACTGTCATGGGTTGCCATTAACAAGCCTATAGTATAAGGCTGTCATAGGTTGCCATTTGCAAGCCTATGTTATAATGCTATTATGGGTTGCCATTAGTAAGCCTGTTGTAAGGCTGCCTATTTTGTCACTAGTAGGCCTAGGTTATAAGGCTGTGATAGGTTGCTGTTAGGAAGCCTATATTATAAGGCTGTCAGTTACTTGAAACTTGGAAGAATAGACACACTGCTTTGCTATAGGCAATACTGTACAGAATGCTAAAGTATAAATAATTCTACAGTGAGCTTCTACTCGGCGAAGATGCTGGTTTAGAAAATAACCAATAATTAATCCTCATTTGCTTTGAAAGTTTCGAACATTACATATGTTTTCATAACACTACCCGTGCAGCAAACATTTTATATTGGCCTGACGTATAGTTTACGTGTTCTCAACATAAAGCTGCTAAAGCGGACTAGCATAGTGTTGTAGCACCTTTTAGGTGTAAAATAATAATAATAATAATAATAATAATAATAATAATAATAATAATAATTAAAGTTATCAAAAGTACATTGTACTTGGATAATCAAAAGTTACCTGTAATAATTGTAACTAATCCATTGCCGTTGAAGGCTAAACACTAGCCATAGAACACATGACGGTTGAGACTAGATTTGCTCTTTCTTCGATTTAGTGAACTGAATGCTTCAGCTTCAACACTTCTATGTTTATCAACATGCTCTCTAATGTCAGTGCAATGCTTTTTAAAGACTGTCATTTATAATGTACGCTTAATCATAGCACTAGTTACACTGTTTACACACTCGCACACACATACTTTGTACATGCTGCCAGTGCAGTTCTGAAGTTACTAGCATGGGATTAATGACGCGATGGAATATTAAGATTCTGGTGCTGTTTAATTGCATATTTCATGTGCTCATTTTATTAAGCTTTATTAACACTGGCTTTTCTATGCAATGAGGGTCTTTATGTTCTTCACAATATAAGCTACAGTTGATATACACTCGATAAATTTTTCAAATCGGTAGATTTAACTTTCACCGCGATGGCCGTACTTTACAGATGTAGAACCCATACACCAAAACACTTCTTTTTTAAAAAAATAAGTCCAAAACAACATTGTCGTAAAAATTAAAGAAAATATAGAGACCAGTTTATCCAGTCTCTGAAAATTTGTGTTCTATTTGATCTAAGTAATGTTATCATGTTTTGTGCAGAGAAAAAGAACCCGATACAATTAACGCAAGTATATTTTACCTTTCTTAGTGTTCGAATGTGTATTAAGTTCACTGATGAAATTTTACTTGCTGTTTATGATGGGAAGAAGAGGTGATACCTATCGCCAGGATTAAATAAGATCTACAACTGCATGCCTACCTGTAGGCAGTTCACAACGTGGGAGTTTATATAGGGGCCAAAAAATGCCTTTACAAAATAATATTGAGATTCATTTATCTTATAAAGCTTACTGATGGCCTAGTGGTTAGAGCGTCCGCCTCGAATGCGTGAGGTCGCGGGTTCCAACCTCGGCCGAGTCATACCAAAGACTTACAAAAATGGTACTAACAGCTGCCTTGCTTCGCGCTCAGCATTAAGAGGTTAGTGTTAGGACTAGTCAGCCTGGTGTCACGATAATGTGACTGGGTGGAACATCATGCCACATGTCTGCGGCATGATGCCCCAGTGCTAGACATCACTATAAACTGCCACACTGCAGACATCGTAGCGATATGACTGAAAAATTGTTAAAGCTACGTTCAAAATGTAAATCACGCACACACATCACACACGCTTACTGATATATTAAGTAAACCTTAAGTAATCGTCTCCCTAAAAGTCACGTTTGTTGTTAACATTGCGAATATGACGTTCTTCCGTTTCTTGTTTGAAAGTTTCTTTATTGACTCAGTGAATTCTTAAACATCATTAACTTTATCATCTATACTTTCAAATGGAGAAACAGCTTCTTTAGTTCATTCACCAACAAATTTAATTTAAAAAAAAAAAAAACAGAAAGCGCGTACCACATGAGTGTACATGGAAAGTTTGCAAAATAGTTCCTAATACACTATACTATCTTTAGGCACACGTGTCGTGCACGTGCATGCAATATGAAGATGTTCAGTATCGTAAAAATACTGCACGATTCTGACAATGTAAAGTTAACGGAGACAAAAATGAGCATATGATAAATTACAATGAAGACTGGTGCACAGTGTATGATAATGAAGACTGCTGTACAGTATAAGACAATGAAGACTGGTGCACAGTGATTCGATAACGATGACTGCTGCACAGTACATGACAATGAAGACTGGTGCACAGTGATTTGATAATGAAGACTGCTGCACAGTACATGACAACGAAGATCGGTGTGCAGTGTAAGATAATTAATGATCAGCGTGAGCATAATGATCTATATAGTGATAAGTATTCCATCTATGCAAATACTTCCCCTTCAAATGTTTTTCGACCTGCTTCCGCTTAATTTTTAAATTTTCGCCTAGAGCCTATTGACGTAATAGCAGGTCCCTGTCATGTTCGGTTTTTCTGGTTTATATATAGTATTCGATTCCGGTCATTGCCACAGACTAAATAGGTAAATTATGTGATTACTATACGAAATGTAACGATTATATTATACTTTTTAAATCATTTGACAATTTCTTATGACAAAATGAGTCTTTTATATATATACCACGTGGTTTGCCAAGAGCTATCGGTCAACTAAAAGTTGCAATGGGAAAACCAAGAACTCGTACTGATTTACTTGAAATTAGAATGATGGAAAATCCTTAGAAATTGACACTTTTAGAACAGGACGAGAATTAGTGGTATTGGCAATGTTGGAAAAATCCTCAGAGATGGTGGCAAACACTCTTTTGTTTATCGAATTTAGTTTACAACTTTAAACCTTAGGAATATCTTAGACAAAGAGCGATAGGCAGGAATCCGCCCTCAGCTGCTGGGTTTTTGACATGCGGATAATGGTAAGGATTAATAATTTGAGTAGTAAGGGATATCATCTCTTGTATTTTTATATTTACTTTTTAGATTTAGTTTGGTCGTCTGGCCTGGGATGCATACAGATTCATGTTTAGTATGGTTATTGGTTGTTCAAAATAAAAAATTAGAGGACATAGGTATATGGTTATTATTAATTTATTAATGTCTTCTATGGGTGACAAATAGGGTTTTGATTGAAATTGTATTGTGGCGGAACCAGTAATAATTGCATCTATACTCCTAAAGAGTAAATGGGGGAAATGTTTGACATTAGATGGGTACTGTACAAACAGTTAATAATCCCATAGATTAATTTATCTACTTTCTAATTAAAATTTGAATTTTCATTTGTCTGTTGCCTGAAATTTTACGTTTGCAAGAAAACGTATGTTTTGTGAAAGAATAGCCTGTTTGGAAAGATAAAACTGATACAGGTGTTTGCTATATTGTGACAGGTCCTCATGTTTGAGAGGAATAAATATAATGATATTGGATGTCTACATTGTACTAATACTTTTAAGATGATTCTAGTGGAAAAGCAAGAAAGCTATATGACAAGCCAAATATGACATTATTTACATGTGCCCAAACAAATTCTAAAGGCAATTTCAATACTGGATCTATGTCGAATACCTTCTTCTAAAAATAAAACGGTCCAGTTTCTGCAATCGTACAAGTATTTAATGCAATCTCTCTCTCTCTCTCTCTCTCTCTCTCTCTCTCTCTCTCTCTCTCTCTCTATATATATATATATATATATAGACACACACACACACACACACAATTTCGTGCCATTATAAAATAATATTATCTATTGTTTTCCGTTTTAACGGGGTAGGGGAAAGTTCAAACAAATCACTTTAATTTGGCCCAGAGGTATCAAATGAAGAAAAAATGAACTTTATGAAAAATAGCACTGTGTTATTACATGCAGGTTTTGTAAATAAACTTGTGTTAGAAATAATTTAAAAGGAATCATTAATCAAGTTCAACGGTGGCACTGGTGAAATCTGAATAGAACCAAACATCCCAACCACAGTGAAACTTATTACAAGGAGGAGACATAACCTGAACTAAATCAGACCCCCAAGTCTCTGCTGATACTGATTGAGGATCTGTTGATATGATCAGACCTCTTTATTAAAAGTGCAATTTTGGTGTTTGGAAATCTTACCGGAACACTCCCGCGTACAGTTTAGACACTTTGGTAACAGCCATTTATAGCACGAAATTCAAAATGGCAACAAGACAAGGGACTGTGTTATTCCACGTGGATCTACAAGTCACCCAGCATAAGATTTGATTCGGCAATATTCTGCACATATCGCCAAAAGGACCTTTCAAAAAACGATAGCTTAATAGACGCGTGAAATATTCTTAAATGTTGAAAATGTACACCAATATATTGCAGAGAGGCTTGTCTGCAAACGTTTCCTCGGTTCTGTGACCGACAGATAATCTATTAGTATCAGCACAGATTTGGTGTCTTGATTATCAGGCCATTATAATCAGTTTCTATGAATGATAGTATCCTTGGACTAGATCGACACGGCAAAAGATCGAAATGTTATAGTGTACACACATACTCGAAATAGAAACAAACCATGTTTTGTATAAATTAATCATGGAGGAAACTGTGGCAATCTGGGCTGTAGCGCTCACCTTGCATTGCTGTAAATATTGAATAGCGTTGAATAATGAAACGTCTGGTGCATCGAGGAAGTTTCAATCAACCGAGAGTGCGGCTTACATGGCAGGCATTAGCCGCAGTCAGCAACGCCATATTCCAAAACAGTGGTTTTTAAAATAGAGAGGGGTAATTATTTGTCTTTAAAATATTTGCAAAAAAGAAATATTAATAAAATGGGTTAATGAAGATGTAGAGACGTGATTGTGTTTGTGAGTATCGACTAATAGTTACAGCAGTCCAAATTAAACTAGAAGATTGGCCTCTGATATCCAAGGAAAGAAGCAATGATCATGTACACAGTTTATGTGTGCGATTATTATTCTCATCCATCGCCAAATTTACACTCAGGTGCTTCGATCGCAATTGGAGCACCTCATCACTTTGGATCATGGAACCATTACACATTCATAACAATCATTAGCCATTACAAAAATTGCTACGAAGTTGCAGAATACACGCATTGGTTAGTTATATTTAATATTTTAAGTATAATATCCAAGTAATAACTAGTTCTTAGGACAGCTGTTTCATTGCTAAGATACTGATAAGAAAATAACCAGTAATAAATCAATACTTGCTTTGGTAGTTGAAAACACACTTCCAGTATGCGTCTCATAGACTGTACAGTAGATATTTGATACTTACCCAACACGTAACGATTACAAAAAACTACGATGGTGTTTTTTTACCACCAGTCCACCGTACAGTCTCATGAATTCAACCATACTTGTTATTAAATGTTAATTGTACATGCCAGTCCAATAGGACCTATATAATTAGATGGATGTATACCACCGTTAAATGGACAAAGAGTATGCAGGCAACACACGACGCCTGAAACTTGTTTTACTTTTCTTCACTGCATTGTAAATATAATTTGATCTAGAGACAAGATAGAATGATACATATTTAAAATTGATATTGTAGGATGTATTCAAGATTTGTGAATGTTTAAGAACTTTCCATGTCCCTTTAATGATTACAAGATGTTAGTAGTATTAAAACGTTATGAATTTAATCCTGGTTTTTGTTGAGGGCATTTTCATTTGTTTTGACTTACAGTACAGTAGACGATATAGTGGATATTACTCTCCGTAGTAAACAAATGATCAATACAAAAATGCACAAATTATTTGTCTGCCAGGTCAAAGCGGCAATTAGCAAACAGCTTGCCAGAAATCCTATATACCGGAACGTTTTTTACACTCAAGAAAAGACCATTTCGGTGGCCTAGTGGTTAGAACATCCGCCTCGGATGCGGGAGGTCGTGGGTTCGATCCCTGGCCGAGTCATACCAAAGACTTACAAAAATGGCACTAACAGCTGCCTCGCTTGCCGCTCAGCATTAAGAGGTTAGTGTTAGGACTGGTCGGCCTGGTGTCAGGATAATGTGAATGGGTGGGACATCATGCTACATGTCTGCGACATAATGCCCGAGAGCTAGACATCACTATAAACTGCCACACTGCAGACATCGTAGCGATATGACTGAAAAATTGTTAAAGCTACGTTAAAAATCCAAATCACACACACACACACACACACACACACACACACACACAAGAAAAATCAAAACGATATGCCTGCCGTTTCCTTCAAAGCCAAAGCGGGTACAATGGGCACGAGTATTTTCCTAGGCAGTTCTTAATAACCGGTGGGAAGGTAAATGTATTACCCAGATATGGCAACTACATAAGATATTCCAGTTAAACACCAGGTTATATTAACATAACGCATACTGAGTCTAAACATGTGTAGTATTCCTAAATCTTCCAGCAATATTGTGTAAATTACTCTTTTTTTAGCTGGTGTTTATAAATGGTGTGGGTATTGACTATAAGGAAGCATTATCTCTCCATCTCAACTTACAAACCAGGAAGACCGAATTTGATCGATTTATTTTTTGTGGGTGGTTTGTTTGCTTTTGTCGCATTTCACCAGCGTCACCTGGCGTGCAAAACAAGAATTACAAGTCCGACGTTCTACTAACCGAGACACAGCGGCTACACTTAAATATTAGTTTCTTGAGGGGTCAATTAAGTCATGACTATTTATACTCCCTTCATCGCAGCAAGTTACTCATTGTAATTTCCAAGTAAAACAAAATAAGTCTGTGTCTTCAAAAGCAGAATTTTATAGTTACATTTGATTTCCAGATTTTCGATATGCATGGAACATAAATAACCATATCTCAGTGGCAATTGGTATGTGGAACAGCATTATAAGACCGATAAACTTCATCAACCGAGAATTCAGCTTTTTTGCTCTTCCACAGTATAATAATAATAACAATAATAATAATAATAATAATATAGACTGCATTTGTTATAGACGTCAAAGTGGCCCAAGCACAGGTACCAACTGTGCCTGAGAGTTTACAAATACGTAGGGAAATATTGTTGCTAAATATGTCTAGCATTCAAGCTGTTTGGCATGGTTTATTCTACCTTCAGATATGAAATGGATAAGTCTATCAGATTTGATATTTCTAAGACTTTCTTTGCTATGCATTTATTAAAACATAGAGTGAATCAAGTCAGTAGTACTTATAATACATGCTGAATATGAAAATAATGTTAATAATATGAGATAATGCTTTAACCATTTCTACGATGACCATCACACAAACTATATTTATTCACATATTCTTTTTCTCTGTCTGATCAACCACCTTCTCAATTTACTTCAAAAGATGCATCATATCTGTGTCTGCAGAGTCATTCGTGCACCTGAAGAAGGGCTTAAATGGCAGTCAGTTTGGGTTTTTTTTCACCGTACGACGGGTCCAGATAACATCTTTAATAAGAACCCTATCGGGATTTGATGAAGACACCATCTTGTAGGCAAACCGCAGAATTGAATCTCAGCAATGATTATAAACCTAAACCAAAATATACTTACATAATATACGCAATGCATTTTTGAACTTTTCATGTATCATGCTGGAAATTGCAATTTTCATCCTGAAGACTGCTTTTGGTAGGGAAAAGACAACCTATCTCTTGCAAATTCAACCAAATACAACCAAGGATTTCCTATGATACTGGAGTTTTATTGGAAAATGCTAAATCATTGTTGCGTATTACGCAGACACGCAACTAATACTTAACAAATGAAAGAATTCAAAACTCCGCGTTCGCAAACATTTCGATAAAAATTACATTCAAGTTACATCAGTAAATCTATTAAACTATTAATGTACATTTTATGTTCATATTATTTATTTGGAAAAAAGAAATTCATTTGTGACATTTTCCTATTTGTTCTGACTGCAAGACAGAACTGAAACGACTTCCAACTCATCCTGTAGAATATTTGTTAAATGTAGTCGGACAGAATTGGAATATTGGATTGATGTTGAAAAAGCTTTCAAATCTACATTGTTTGTCTGTTTTGGTGTTTCTTGACATCCACCCCACCCTGTTAAGCTGCATTGAAAACACCGTGAACTCATTCATCCGTGTGTGCGTAAGAGGAAGTATTGTTGATAAGATTAGAAAATGGCGAGGGATCAGCAGCCAAATATTTTCAAACGGGACATATCCTCAACATTCTCTCCTCAGTATCAGCATGTGACATTTGTCAAACTGACAATATCTACAACATTGTCACTAAAAAAATCATTGTGATATGTATCAAACTGATTATATTTACAACCTTTTCTCCACAATATCCCTGTTGACACTTCTCTATAATATCACTGTGACAGTTGCCAAATGGATTGCATCAACAACATTCTCTATAATATCGCTGTGACACTTGGGAAATCGATTGCATCTACAACATTTTTTACAATATCACTGTGACACTTATCAAACTGGTAATATCGGCAACTTTCTCTCCATAATATCAGTATGTAACACTTATCAAGTTGACAATATCTGCAACATTCTTTCAATATCAGTATGTGATATTTGTCAACTGATTATATCTGCAACATTCTCTCCACAATAGCAAGATGTGACACTTGACAAGCTAATATCTACAACATTCCTAATACCAGCATATGACACTTGATAAACTGACAATATCCATAACATTTCTCCATAAAATCAGTATATGACACTTGACAAACTGATAAAATCTACATTCTCTCCTAAGTATCAGTATGACACAATTGACAAATTGATACTATCTACAAAATTCTCAATATCTGATACTGATCAAACGACAATATCTACAACATTCTCTCCTCAATATGTGACACTTGTCAAAATGACAATATCTACAACATTCTCTCCTCAGTATGTGACACTTGTCACAATGATGAATGTTCATGTGCATTGACTCAGAGAAATCTCTGATGTTCCAAGCCATACTTGCAGGATGACAGGACTATTAATCTGTACATGCTAGCTTACCTGTGTATTTTTTAATTTATTGTGTAATATTTTCCACTATTACTCGTGTAATGATAATAGAAACTAATGCACAGCGCATGAAGGCTGATGAAACGTTCATGATAATGAAGACTGGTGTACAGCGTATGACAATTAAGACTGGTAAAAAGTACATGAAAATGAAGACTGGTGCACAGTGTATAATAATGAAGACTGGTGCACAGTACTTATAGGTTACCGCATTTGTATGGGAAAATGTGAACGAGTTTTCTTGAAAATACTGCACGACCTTGCGGAGTGAAATATTTTTCAGAATGAAACGAGTTCAAATTTTCCGATATAAATGCAGTAACCTTTTTTGTATATCCTCATTTTATTTCGGTAATTAAGTCTTAAAATTTAAAAGATATTACAAAAATCAATGAAATAAATTTAGGCCGTATTCCAAAATGAATTCATAACTGTAGTGCATATTTTCCCATACAAATGCAGTAACCTTTTTATTATATGCTCATTTTATTTCACTAATTAGGACTTAATAATAAAAAAACATTACAAGAATCAATGCAATTGAATTTATGCTTTATTCCAAAATAAATTAATAACTGTAGATTCATTAATACACAATGGCAGTATTCATGAGCACATAGTTCCGCCCAGCGACCTTTTAACTTAGTAGCGCGCTCTACATCACCTTCAGAAAGAATCCTCATTTTGACGTAGTTAAAATTGAAATTTAGAGGCAGATGGAGAATGAATGCACGTGGAGTTTGTTTCTATGTTAATAAATAGGTGCATAAATGTATGAATCTTTTTCCATTCTTATTACCAGCTAAAGAAAACATGTTTATGCCCTGTCATTTGCATGTCGCTGTTGAGAGGACCCCAGCTATGACCTGTATCATACAGTGTGTCTTCTATCGCTAGCTTAACATTGTATCAAAATAGTTGAACGGGGAAATTGAAAAGCAGCTGTTGTGTGACACTCAATTTACTCAGCTGAAATAATACTTTTTCGTCGTCTTGGATTATTGGCTCTGAGGTTCTTAGTTTCCTACCAAAACTTTCAGTTCCATTATAAAAATTGAATCTGGTATGTCAACAAACTTGTAAAACGGTACGTCTCTGCGATAACCCTTTGCTTCAATATGCTCTTCTATGCTATATTGTTAGACCCTAGAGAGCACTCGTCATAGTCTTAACCATTTTATTTGCGAAAAGATATAAATATTCTTATAAATAACTATTTCAATAATCAGAACTGTATTTCCATTATTGCGTCTCTCACGTTTGTTGTTGACATTGCGAATATGACGTTTACCCGTTTCTTGTTTGAAAGTTTCTTTATTGACTCAGTGAACTCTTAAACATCATTAACTTTATCATCTATACTTTCAAATGGAGAAACAGCTACTTTAGTTGATTCACCAACAAATTTAATCAACCAAAACCCAAAGCGCGTACTACATGAGTGTACACGGAAAGTTTGCAAAGTAGTTCTTAATACATTATACTATCTATAGGCACACGTGTCGTGCACGTGCATGCAATATGAAGATGTTCAGTATCGTAAAAATACTGCACGATTCTGACAATGTAAAGTTAACGCAGGCAAAAGTGAGCATATAAGAAATGACAATGAAGACTGGTGCACAGTGTATGATAATGAAGACTGCTGCACAGTATAATACAATGAAGACTGGTACACAGTGTATGATAATGGAGACTGTTGCACAGTACATGCCAATGAAGCCTTTTCCACAGTGTATGGTAATGAAGACTGCTGCACAGTACATGACAATGAAGACTGGTGCACAGTGATTTGATAATGAAGACTGCTGCACAGTACATGACAATGAAGACGGGTGTACAGCGTAAGATAATTAATGATCAGCATAAGCATAATGATATAAAAAGGGATAAGTATTCCATCTGTACAAATCCTTCCCTTTCAAATGTTTGACGACCTGCTTCCGCTTAGATTTTAAATTTTCGCCCAGAGCCATATTGATGTAATCGCAGATCCCTGTCATTTTCGGTTTTCCTACTATAATAATATCATTATACCTATCTCTCTCTCTCTCTCTCTCTCTCTCTCTCTCTCTCTCTCTCTCTCTATATATATATATATATATATATATATATATATATATATATTAAATTTAGTTTGGTCGTCTGGCCTGGGATGCATACAGATTCATGTTTAATATGGTTATTGGTTTTTCAAAATAAAAAATTAGAGGACATATGTATATGGTTATTATTAATTTATTAATGTCTTCTAGTGGTGACTAATAGGGTTTTGGTTTAAGTTGTATTGCGGCTGAACCAGTAATAATCAAATCTATATTCCTAAAGAGTAAATGGGGAAAATGTCTGACATTGAATGGATACTGTAGAACATTTAATAGTCCCACAGATAAATTCATTTACTTTCTAAGCAAAATTTGAATTTTCCTTTGTACTTTGCCTGAATTTTTACGTGGGCAAGAAAACGTATGTTTTCTAAAAAAAAGTAGTCACTTTGGAAAGATATGATTGATACAGGTGTTTGCTATATTGTGACAGGTCTTCATATTTGAGAGGAATAAATATAACGATATTGAATGTCTACATTTTACTAATACTGTTAAGATGATTCTAGTGGAAAAGCAAGAAAGCTATATGACAAACCAAATATGACATTATTTACGTGTGCCCATAGAAATTTCAAGGCAATTTCAATACTGGATCTGTGTCGAATACCTTCTTTTAAGAATATTAGGGTCCTGTTTATGCGATCGTACAAGCATTTAATGCAATCTCTCTCTCTCTCTCTCTCTCTCTCTCTATATATATATATATATATATATATATATATATATATATACAATTTCGTGCCATTATAAAATAATATCAACATCTATTGTTTTCCGTTTGAACGGGGTAGGGGAAAGTTCAAACAAAATGAACATAATGAAAAATAGCACTGTGTTATTACAGGCAGATGTAATTGTTTTGTAAATAAATTTGAGTTAAAAATAATTCAAAAGGAATCATTAATCAAGTTCAACGGTGGCACTTCGAATGTGAAATCTGAATAGAACCAAACATCCCAACCATAGTGAAACTTATTACAAGGAGTAGACATAACCTAAAATAAGTCAGAGCCCCAAGTCTCTGTTGATACTGATCGATGATGTATTGGTATGATCAGACCTCTTTATTAAAAGTGCAATTTTGCTGTTTGGAAATCTTTCCTGAACACTCTTGCGTACAGTTTAGACACTTTGGTAACAACCATTTATAGCACGAAATACAACATGGCAACAAGACATCGGGCTGTGTTATTCCACGTGGATTTACGAGTCGTCCAGCATAAGATTTGATCCGGCAATATTTTGTACATATCGCCAAAAGTACACTTCAACCAACGATAGCTCAAGAATTATATTATTAAATGTCGAAAATGTACACCAATATATTGGGGAGAGGCTTGTCTGCAAACGTTTCCTCGGTTCTGTGACCGACAGATAATCTATTAGTGTCAACACAGATTTGGGGTCTTGATTATCAGGCTATTATAATCAGTTTCTATGAATGGTAGTATCCTTGGACTAGATCGACACGGCAAAAGATCGAAATGTTATGCTGTACACACACACACACACACACACACACACACACACACGAAAGAGAAAATAACCATGTTTTGTATAAATTAATCATGGAGGAAACTGTGGTGATGTGGGCTGTAGCGCTCACCTTGCATTGCTGCAAATATTGAATAGCGTTGAATAATGAAAAGCCTCGTGCATCGAGGAAGTTTCAATCAACCATGAATACGGCTTACATGGTGGGCATTAGCTGCAATCAGCAACCCTATATTCCAAAAAAGTGGTTTCCAAGCTAGAGAGAGGAAATTATTTTCTTTAAAATATTTGCAAAAAAGAAATATTAATAAAATGGGGTAATGAAGATACCGAAACGTGATTGTGTTTGTGAGTATCGATTAATACTTACAGCAGTCCAAATTAACCTACAAGTTTAGCCTCTGATATCCAAGAAGAGAAGCAATGATCATGTACACGGTTTATCTGTGCGATCATTATTCTCATCCATCGCCAAATTTACACTCAGGTTTGGCAAATTTACTGCATAGATCGCAATTGGAGCACCTCATCACTTTGGATCATGGAACCATTACACATTCATAACAATCATTAGCCATTACAAAAATTGCTACGAAGTTGCAGAATACACGCATTGGTTAGTTATATTTAATATTTTAAGTATTATATCCAAGTAATAACTAGTTCTTAGGAGAGCTGTGTTATTGCTAAGATACTGATAAGAAAATAACCAGTAATAAATCGGTACTTGCTTTGTTAGTTTAAAACACACCTCCAGTATGAGTCTCGTAGTCTGTGCAGTAGATTATTGATAATTGCCCAATATTTAACAGTTACACAAGACGACCATGGTGTTTTCATCGGTCCTACGTACAGTTTTATGAATTCAACCAAACTTGTTATAAAATGGAACTGTACATTCCAGTCCAATAGGATTTATAATAATAGATGCATATCACCGTTAAATGGACAAAGAGTACTCAGGCAACACATGGAGGCTGAGATGTGTTTTGCTTTATCCTACTGCATTGAAAATATAATTTGATCTAGAGACAAGATAGAATTATACATATTTAAAATTGATATTTTAGGATGTATTCAAGATTTGTGAATGTTTGAGACCTTTCCATGCCCTTTTAATAATTGCAAGATTGTTAGTAATACTAAACATTATGTCTTTAATCATGGGTTTTTTGATGGCATTTTCATTCGTTTTGACTTTCAGTAAAGTAGACGATATAGTGGATATTATTCTCCGTAGTAAACAAATGATCAATACATAAAATGCACAATTTACTTGCCTGCCAGGTCAAAGCGGCAATTAGCAAACAGCTTGCCAGAAATCCTGTGTACCGGAACATTTTTTGCACTCAAGAAAAGTCAGAACGCCATGCCGGCCTCCTTCTTCGAAGCCAAGGCAGGTACTATGTGCAGTGGTGTTGTCCTACGCAGATCTTAATAACTGGTGATAAGGTAATTGTACTTCCCGGATATGGCAACTGCTTAGGATGTTCCATTTAGGTGGCAGGGGCCAGTTTCGTAAATTGGCCTCTGGTAAATTTCTTAACTTAAGGCTATGGTGTGACTTTTTCAGCTCTTATTGTTTACTAATTAAAGATATGGATATATTTGTGAACTAGCTGTTTCGGGCTTTTGTTGTTCTAGAAATTGATGTGAGGCATGTACACCTTCCATAGTTGCTGTGCAGTATGTCGATAGTGATATTCCAATAGTCTTCTAGGAAGAAGAGCTAGCCTTCCAAAGCAGTAAACACGTGGGTTAGGGGCAGGTAGAATATCTTAAAAAACAGCTTGGATGACAACTATTTTGAATTGCATCATGCTATTTAGTACACACTTTTTTGCAGAATTATCATCTAGGAAAAGGGCTTGTGTTTGTATTGTGAGCATCACATGGTGTGAAAAATGACCTTCGGATGTGAAAATTGCAGGTATAAATTTGGGGTTGGGGTGCATAAACGTCTTCTGCTATGAACTGTCATTGACTTCTCTGGTCAAGTGGATAATATTCTTATGCTTTGTTTCAATATAGGTATCCAAAAATATGGACCTTTTTGACCTCACTTGTGTATTTTATTTTTTTATGATTTTTTTTTTTTTTTAACTTGGCGGTGATTGCGGTATTAAATTTTTGCGTAAAAACTGGCCCCTGCCCCGTAAACACCAGTTTATATTAACATAAAACATGCTGAGTCTAAATATGTGCACAATTCCTATATCTTCCAGCAATATGGTGCAAATTATTCTATTTTTGAGTTGGTGTTTATAAAATGGTGCGGATATTAATTATTATGAAGTATTATCTCTCCGTCTTAAATTACAAACAAGCAACACCTAATTTGATCTATTTATTTGAATCAGTTCAAACATGGTCATATGAGCGATGTGTACAACGCTTTACTTATAGACCTTATTGACTGATACACAGAAGGATGGTTTAGTCTGAGAGGATATTAATATACAGCATGCATTAATATGGATTAATGCACAGTATGCATGATTGTGGATTAATGTACAGTATGCATGAGTGGATTAATACATTGTAGATATGAGTGTAGATTAATATACATTTGCATTAGTGTGGATTAATGCACAGTATGAATGATTGTGGATTAATGTACAGTATGCATGAGTGGATTAATACATTGTAGATATGAGTGTAGATTAATATACATTTGCATTAGTGTGGATTAATGTACAGTATGCATGAGTGTGGATTAACGTACATTATACATGAGTGGATTAAAACATTGTATATATATGAGTGTAGATTAATATACAGTATACACGATGATTGGTTAATATACAGTATTGATGAATGTGGATTAATATACAATATGCATGAGTTTAGATTACTATTCATGTTAGTTAATATACGGTATGAATGAGTGTAGATTAATATACAGTACGCATGAGTGTAGAGTAATATAAATTATGCGTTAGTGCCCCAGCGCTCAAAAAATTTGATAGCCTGACGCCCAGGGCCCCTCTAATTTTTGTTCGGTCCCGTCTTGTATTCCAAGTGAGGTGCCCGTCGGGCTTGTCGAAAAAAAAAATTAGTTTGCCTGAGGAAACTTTGATCGCGCTGATGAAATGAGTAAATGTACGTTCAAGATGTTGACATACATGTCATAACACGGCACAATTTAAATCATATTACTACTGTTCTATGTCAAATTGAGATCTGATTTTAAAAAATGGAAGCTTTGCTAAAAATACGATTTTATACTCCCAATACTCCCAAATCCCCTGTTACGGTCGTGTTTCGAGAAAACACAATTTTCTGTAATCTTAAAAAAACCAAAACAAACAAAAAAACCAAAAATATCCCCCAAAAATACTTACAGCCTATGCCCGTTACATTATGTTTGTATAAACGGTAATCTGCAATGATTGGAACTGATATAAAACTCTCTCTTGGGGAGTTTAAATGGCGGGAATTAAAGAAAAAGAGGTCGGATTTAAAATCAAAATTTCACATTAACTCCCTGACAATAGCTAGTGAGATGTGTTGAAGATGACAGTGGGTGAACCCATTGTTCTTGTTTGCATAGGTAGGATCAGGAAGTGGAATAGCCGCTTAGAGGTGAATCAAAGAGATGATAGATGCGTGTGCAAGATGAAAAGTTATTACATATTATTGCCCCGAATGAGAATGTTTAAGCTACTATGCATTATATTTTTGGCAAGTTTGTTAACAGCGGCAATGTTTCTTTGAAGTCAGATTTTACTGCATATATAGAATGCAAAGCATGATTATTTCAGTTATGGGAATAGTGTTCAAGTGAAATTCATTTTTATTAAATTTAAATTTATATTCGAATTGTAACTAATGCAACGTTGTGTGACAATATTGAAAAAGGGGAAATTTTGGGCTTGTGGAAATTGGAGTCCGGCAAACGTGTCAACTTTTTAAAAGCCAAGGAGGTAGAATAACAAATAAAATAGTCAGATTGGGACTTAAAATAGGAAGGTTTTTACTCAGCATTTTTAAAGCGCCTGTTTGAATAAATATTGACCGATCTTCCAGGTCCAATCAGGGTGAAATTTTCAAAGGACGCGCCAGAGGCGCCTGCAGAAACCTTATTTTTTTTGGGGGGGAGGACACGTAGTGGTCAGAAATGAAATGTTATGGATGTAGACCAAAACATGTTTAAAGGTGAAATTGGGGAGGCTACTATTGCCCCCACCCCCTTGCCCCAATGTGCGAGTACCCATGGGAAGTTCCATTTCTCCCTGTGACACGCCTTATTTTTCCCCAGGATAAGCCCCCATTTTTATGTTCTGGTCAGCTGTGGCTAAACTGCATAATAGCTAAAGGTTAGACTTACATACACAAGCATAACGCCAGTGTGACAAATTAAGTTAATCCTTACCATTTCATTTATCTTGTGAAAAGGACTGCCCTTCGGATACTTCAAAGAAATCATGTTCTACGGTGTTTGTATACTAGTTACCGTACATGTGGCAGATGTTTTTCCACGTTTTATATCCCACGTTATTTCCTTAGGTTTAACTCTTAAGGCATGTAACACTGTTTACTAAATAAAATATTTATTCTGAATTAGTTCTTTTGGAGTATATATACTGCGTGGTGCATTTAGTTTTATTCCTTCTTTAAATTTAATCATGGTAATTAAAGTTTACCTATACGGTAGAGGAATGCCAGATGTTTACTGGCAGAGTTTCTTTGGCGGGAAATTAGATGCGATTTTGTTTGCAGAGCAAATAACAACATTCACAGTGATCATTCAAAGAATTGAAACTAATTTTATTTTATTTTATTTTATTTTTGTTTTACTATAATACTGTTGTAGGGGTTGTAAAAAATCTGAAATTTACGTGAATGATGTTTAATCTTGACATTATATTTAGTGAACAAAAAAACTTGGTAGTGTGATATTAATTATTTCGTCACAGCAGAATTCACAAGTGATAAAATAGAATTGCATCTATGGAGTGCATACGATATATTTATTTATGTATGGCTTGTTGGGATTTGTTTTTGAGAATGAAAATTGACAGACAATGTAAGAATCGGGAGTTCTCTGTGAAAATTAGGGAGATATTGTGAGATCACGAGCAGGGTGTGGAAATATCTCCAAAATCGGGTGGTTTTTCTCTCGGCTTAAGAGTCGACAGAGATGAACTGTTGGGGCTTGTGTAATTTCAGTCAGGGCTTGTGAGTTCGTTTAAGTCGACAGCCCAGGGCCTGTGCCTAAAAAAAAATTTCATTAAGCACTGACACGGTGTAGATTAATATACAATATGCATGAGTAATTAATATAGAGTATTACATGAGTGTAGATTAATATGCATATGTTAGTTAATATACACTATGCATGAGTCCAGATTAATATGCAGTATGCATAAGTGTAGATTAATATGCAGTATGCATGAATGTAGATTAATATACAGTATGGATAAGTATGGAGTAATACACAATATGGAGGAGAGGGTTAGTATACGGCATGTATGATTGTAGATTAATATACAGAATTAGTGAGTGTGGATTTACACGCAGTATAAATGAATGTAAATTAATATACAGTATGCATGAATGCGTTAATAGATAATATAAATTAGCGTAGATTAATATACAGTATGCATGAGTGTAGATTAATATACAGTATGCATGAGTATAGATTAAGATACTGTACGCATGAGTGTAGATTAATATACAGTTTACATTTGTGTGGATTTTAGATAAGATAAATTTTAAAATCACTCATTACTAAATCATTCTTCGTGTATTCTGACATTACATTGAAGAGTTGGTAATCGTAAATAGAATGGCATTACTACCTGGAAAACAAGCTATGAGGAAGAGAGACGGTTGTCAAGAATTTGGATTCTCCACCTCGTCTGTTGGGGCTGAGCACCGACATTAGTCCTGTTTAATTATTTGCTAACCAGTCTAGTCTTTAATTAATGGAATTTATTTATTTATTCATTGGTCGTTGACTTCTGTGTTAACTTCGAACCTATAACTACATGGGAAAAAACAGAAGGGAGGCTGAGCAGACCAATTATTCGGACAAAATACGGCTTATACCGAGGGGGTGGTGGTGGGAGGATGAACAGACAAAATATTCGGTCAAAATAAGGCTTACAAGAAAGTTGGCCATATATGGCGGGGCTCGGGGGGAGGGGCGTTGGAGTGAGGAAGGCTGAACAAGCCAAACATTCGAAACCTTATTTCGTGACAATAAGGCTTAGGGCAGACAACTTCGCTATAATGACTCTTAAGGAGAGTGCATGCGAAAATATGTACCAAAGAAATTTGGGGTAAATCGATGTTTTAAACCGAATCTTCTTACTGGGGTAGCGCTGGTAGGTGATATAATTAAATCGTTGTTATCTCATTAACAAAGAGTGATTCTGCGCTAACTATGGGATTTTCTACATCTAAACTAACTCGACAACGACTAGAGGCAATTAAGAAATATCTCCCCGTCCGTGATTCTGTCAAACAGCAACTACAATAACGTCAATAAGCTCGAGTAGAATTTGCAGAAAGTGTTGCAGAATTGTTTAAAACGGTCACAGAGACTACTAAAGGTCATTTTCCATCGCTGGAACAAACCGCTAAAGCAACTGGAAAAATAGCAGAAAGAACTAAAGCGACTAAAAAGATTCTTCGAGAACTTCTAGCAGGATATAGCTGCAGCTCAACCACAATGACAGCAAGAAATACAAGAAGCAACGGAGGGTATTGACCAAGCTCGTGTTGAGATATCCGATATGAAGGATCTTCTTACACCAGAACCAGAACCCGTTAAAAACTACCTACCCAATTTACCTAAGAAGGTTTTAGATAACTTCTAGAGAATTCCTTAGCAATTGCTGCAACAGGATATCTAATTCATATTATCTTGCTAGATACAGAAACAGCTGATGTTTCAGAATCAAACTGGGTTCCTTTTGTATATCGAAAGTACTATGGTATAAGTAAAATCAGGGGTAAACGTAAGCTTGACTTTGCAAATATTAAGAAACAAGTCAAAGAAATTATTAGCAGACCATTACCTAGAGATATATTATCGCCCGAAAAATCACCATTCAGACCACAGCGTATAAAAAAAGAAGAAGCAATGGGAAGTGGCCTTGCCACTCGCGGTCGTGCTCGTAAAAAACAAATAACGCTGTTGATTTACGAGAGGCTTTTCCCCAATAACGTCCTCGCTGATGTCGATCGACTGGAAATTTTGAAGACGAGCCGGCAATAATTCTCCCGAGATCTTTAATGAAACATTTACGATTTGTCAGCGATTATTTACAGGTGGTGTTATGGACATCAACGTCAATAGGGCACTAATCAATGAAAATCCCGACGCATTTGACGTGGACCCGCCTGTACCTGAAGACGAGTCTGTGCGTGATTATCAATATTATTCCTATGAAACGCGAGAACCATACCAACGCGGGCGAATCGAACTACAAGTACAAGATACATCCAGGTATTTTCTATCCGCCGAGGCATTCACTGACGTTCATGGTAATCTTGTGAAAAATGACAATATTGCATATTCAGCAAGTGAGAAATGTGGATTTGTTTGTAATGGTATTGTTGCGTTATTTAAAAGTGCCTCATATAACATCGATGGTAGACAGATCGAAGTATGTCAAAATGAGGTCGATGTTGCTACGATGATACTCGGTCTTGCAAGGTCTTCCGATGATTATTCAAGATCCTCTGGTTCATCAATGATGTTTCTCAAAGGATAACACCGACCACTCGAACATATACAGTATACCATATGACGACCAAGAAACAATGCCAACAATGCTGACGCCGACGTAGCCCGGTAGTCCTCGCCGTTAATCCAGAATTCAACTTGGGATTTGGAGCACGACGATCACAGGTTAACGCCGGTGGTAGATTCAGCTGTGTAATACCGCTGTCACATATCTTGGGATTCTGCAGACATGTTAGAAAAGTTATCTTTGGAGCAAAACATATGGTTCAGTAGTTCGAAAGGACACCGATAACGATGCAGTCTGGCGAGATATTGCTGCAGCTGCTGGTAAAATGGAACTATCAAAACTTGCATTATGGATGACAACGATGACAAGATCAATCACTGAAGAACAATGGCTGCTGTTTTTCATGGATAGCGGTGGTAAGTCGACGCTGTCATGGCTGATAATGACCCCTGACTGAGTTACAAGCACATCACATTCATTTACATGGCAGACAGCATCTCAACAGGGAATTTCAGCATCACGACATATATTCGTTGCATTTCAAACTAACGCAGGATTGGAATATCAAGAAAGAAACCCCATGGTGTTTGACTCTTTAAGGGTGTCTGCGATTTCACTAAGAATAAACGGACACCAGAAACCATCCGAAGACATAATACTGAACTTTGAACAAAACAACGTAGCACAGGAGTATCCTAGTTTGATGAGATTCATGGGGCGTGATTAAAATATTGATACTGGTCTGCAGATATCTCAGCGTGATTTCTTATCGTTGTATCTGATCTATTATATCTCACTGGAACATCGAGATTTGTTCAGATAATCTGTCATGGACATACACATACGAGCTACTGTTAATGATGTACCGGTTGGTTCTGGTGGTTATAGAGCAATCGCTGTCATATTATCAGACAAAACAATGCAGCCCGAAGGTGTTGGTGGACGAATGAGGGTCACTGATGAACCTGTGGAAAACGTGTAATTCCATTTGCAAGCGATCATTCATAATTAAATTTTTCATAATATTATTATGTCATATCAAAACGTCAATGTTACTTTGACACCTGGTCAGATTAAAAAGCTACAATTGGCATCGAAAAAGAATTCTGGAATAAAAATGTTACTGAAATCAACAGCGTTGCAGGGTCCAAATTCAAGATCACTGACAGAACATCAAGCTCAGGCACTTTAATAACGCCAAGAAATCAAAGACCGGTATCAGACTTCATCTTTTTGTGACTGCCACTAATGATATAGCAAAGACTGGTGGTATATTTCCACTTCTTGTAGCTATACCAACAATGATTGCTGCTGCAGCTCCAGCTGTTGCAAAAGCCGTTGGAGCTGCTGCCCGGATGTCATTTACAAAAGCGACAGGACACGATCTAAAGACCTCACAAAAAGAGGACAAGGTCTAAGACTGCCATGAACCCCCCATTCGTGGTACGGTTGGGGTCTAAGATAGCACGAACTTTCACTAAAACTCCTCATGTTCTATTTTGATTTAGTTGATGCCTCTCGGCGATTAAGCATACAAAACTTTAGAGGAGTTTTCATGCGCTATCATTTACCAAAACAAACAAATCGTATCAAAAATGGTATCATTAATATCGATGCAAATTCCGTTCCGGGTACTCACTGGGTTGCATATGCTATTGATCCAAGTAGTGTTGTTTATTTAGATTTGTATGGATTGGCGCCACCAAAAAATTTTTGGGAGTATATTAGTGGCGATGCAAGAATCGCTAACATTCCGATCGGGTATTCAACATTACCGACATAGATATTAACAGATCCACCTTTATGCGGTCCAGAAGTACTTGCTATACTCGATGCTTTATCAAGGTCATCATCGGCAACTAATGAAGTTGTACACAAATACACCAGTAGACGGTATAGCCGTCCTGATTGTATACTGCCCAGGTATAACCATCTGTCGTTTTAAACAACTATAAATTTTTATGGTAGATATTTATGGAAAATCTCTTGTTAGATTTAAGAAATCTGGTCCCGGCGACGTCGATTTGTCAAAATATGCGGCACGAGATGAGCTTGCTGATCTTATAAACCTCGCTGTCAACGCGACAAGGATCAAGTTGTTGTTTTTCAGGATCAATATGGACGGCTAAAGACAAACAATATTAGATGGATTGATATTGTCCGGCGAGTTTTGGGCGCTACAGTTGATAATATCCAGATATTTACTGAATCTGGGAAAAACAGAGACTCAAGCGTATCAATTGCGACTATCAGAACAAGATCAATAAACATGTTGATAAAACCGATGATACACTGACTAATGCGCTCAACATGAAAGGAAACAAGATTGTTCTTTAAAACCAGTTGTGAACGATGACACCGCAATGAAGAAATACGTGGACGACACAAATACCGCGGTTAGTGATAAATTAACCAAATTGCGATCTTAGTATGATAATCACGTTGCAGAGTTTCAGGATTTTCGCAGAACCAAATTTCGAAGACTCAGTTAAGCCGTCGCTAATTTCTTTGGAGATCCAATAGTCGCCACTGTTAAACTCGCCGAAATTAACACAAAAGACGGCGATCTAGTCACCGTTTCAGAGTCAATCACAAGAGTCAACAAAACTCTCGCAGATGTATCTAGCGGAATCCCCGACGTCATTAAGCGAGTTGGAAAGATTGAGGTGAGAGTAACTCATACGACCCCGTTTATCAACGCGGTATACACAGTAAATTCTGGATCAGCGACATGGTCAAAGAAAAATAACACAGTCAAACATTCCGCTGAGGTCACCGGCGTGTACAGCCTCTCAGTGTTCAGCTCTGCGAAATTTAGGATATTTATGACGTATCAATGGCGTGATTTAACCGACAGATCTTCTGGAACCGTGTCAGTCATTCTAAATCAAAACTCTAAGGAAATATTCGTACTTGATCTGGAATACAAGCAATTAGACTCAACACGTATTTGTGGTGTCTGGAATTCAGGCACCTCAATTAGTTACTTAGCATTCACATAATGATCCACAACGCTCATAGTCTCACGCAATCTTTTATATACGAACATGTATGTTCGTGTGAGACACGAATAAGACTAAAGAAAAAAAAAAAAAAATACCGCAGACGCATCATGATTATCGACAACGTTGTATACGCGGTATCCGTCGCAGTGATTGGAACCATGACGTTAATTGGTACATTACCAGCGGCGTACGTGATAACACCAGTAATACGAATTGGCGTTGCCGTTATCGCCGGTGTTGCTGGTATTCTTAATATGATCACGAGGACGCTATCTCTGTGTGCGGCTGATAAATTACATGAACACACAGAACAATTGTCAAAAGCACCGCATGTACATACGTGGTTATTATTGATGTTATCGTCGGGGCTGAACGACGGTGTAATATCCGACGACGAGTTTATTGCAATAAGCAATATTTATCATAATGTGCTTGAGTCATTAATGACTCCGACTTGGACAACACTGACGAGCGATCAACGGTCGTCACCACCACATTTAATAATCACCGCTGAAATAAAAGAACGAGATATCGCTAGCGATCTTAAACAAATTATCACTAATACAAAACCTCAAACAACCACAATCATATCAGCGATATCAACGCAGCCGGAATTTGATATTAGTTTTCCTACCCCGATAAAACACCTATGGGACCTGGAGGGTCCAGTAGAAGCTTAGAAATCGCGCTGGCACAAATACGATTTACCTCTGATACCAACACCGCATACTATGCATGGATTTGGCCCTAAACTACCGCGTCCAACACTCGCTTAATGATAACCATGTTACGTGACAAAGGCTCGTACAAAGTAATAAAGAAAAGAGTGAAACCAACAAGCTTTGTAAGTTTAACAAAATGATTTATTTCCCTAGAAAACAAGGTAAAAGTATTAACAAGAACGTACAGTTTGCGAATATAATCCAAAAATTGATCCTGAAATTTAAAAATAAGTCCTATCACTAAGAAATTCTGAATGAATCGAAGTTAGAATCGCAACGAAGTTCCAAGATGGAGGACGATGACGTCAGATGAAGTCGTTGTACTGATGTCAACAGTTCCTTGTTGAGTCACAACTTATAATGTTCCAGTTTAGAATTCCAGAATAAATTTCCACTAAATGTCTTGGTCGAAGAATCTTGATGGAGAAGAGTATTTTCCAAGGTGAATAAATTATTTTAAATAAGAAAAACTCAATTCAAAATGGCAACAACAAGAATACCTTTCATCCTCAAGGTATTATTTACCACTGACTAAATCCACTAGAAAATGTCTGTTTTAACCCGCTTTTTTAGATAACATGATGGCTCACGTGACGGGCTACGTGATCACTAAATTCGAACAGCGCAGTAAAATATTTGTCAATTTGCACGTAGGCCAGAATAACCCTATCTAAGAATCAAATTCTCACGCGGGAAATGAATTTAAAAATAATGCTGTTTACAACATAGCTAGCACGTGGGCCGAATATGACCTTGGTAGTAACCAATCATTTTCACTTAGTGTTTACAAAGTCTCTCAACCAAGGTGAGCTAAAAATAATGATAAAGTAATACTTGTGCGTTCTAATCAGGTCAAAACAGAACACCGAATTTTCCGAAAAAGTATCGAATCAAATGAAAATTATCATTACAATAAAATGTAATGAAACAAAAATAAAATAGAAAATACTATTAAAATTAATACACAAGTAATTAAATTACATATACGTAACAAACACAAAATTCTTAATAGCAAGATTTTGCTCATGGGATTGTTGATCTAATCATCAGCCACTTGCAACTATTTTTGAATCGCGACATTATGATATATTAATTTAGGGTGATCTTTAATTAGAAAATATATTTGTGCTAATTATATAATGAAAGAAGAGGTCACTTTATCCCATGAGGAGCTTGCAAGGTTAGCCACGATCAGGCCCTATTATCGGGGTGCATCTACTTTGATAATTGGGTTTGTCGTCGAGCATAACAAAATTTCCGAACAAAAAATGTGTTAGATGTTACAATGGTGATATTTTTCAGCGCATTTACAATACCAGTAAAACCGATCCTATGTCGGCCTGGCTGTTTCAGAGTTAATTAGTTGACGAATCTCGTCAGGTCTCGCCATGGATTTGATCAATTTGTGCTACCGTCTGGTGATCTTTAGCGTACGGAATCTCTTCATGAGCAAATGACGCGGGTTGCAATAAAATACACAGACGATACAGATGTAGTAAATGAATTACTGTATAATTGTTTTAATATCTCACGTGTCGTTGCTCACTTTTGCCGGCAGAAAAATTCATGACTACCAACACGTATGGAATTTCTTGATGATGTTCAACGCTCGTTTGTTGAATATAGACATGGAGGTCTCTGGATTACTAAATATGATTACAAGGACGTTATATCGATTGACGTGGCTGCATATTATTCCAGAAACTTTCTTTTGGAATGGGTGAATGTAAGCCTTATTTGAAGAGATTTGGGCATCCGACAGATGAAATGAATCGAGTTGCGATAAAAGGTCCATTACAGGATGTTGATCTTACAGGATTTGCCAAGATTGAATCAAATTCAAATTTACTAAGAATGTTCATCTGATCATTCATGCTTGGCTTGATAGTCAATTTAACGAACCAGATCTGGAGATAAATGTCATGGGCAACTGCGCAAAGAACAAACGGTGTTGGGCTCAATAGTGCTATTGCGATTAATGTTTCATACGAAGCTAGTATTATCGCAGACAGTGAGGGAAGCAATAATTTCATACAGGCCACAATACTAGGTCTGGTTTTCAAAAATAAGAAAGCAACGACAAGAAAGACAAAGGCCTAAGAATTATTTGTAAATTTACACACGTAGCCTCATTTGACAAAAAGAGCCGTTTTACAAGATTAATCTTCGACGAGGCAGAACTCGACATTATAATTTCTGATACGGCAAAAAATGTGCATTAGTCACTAGAGAAAGTGCAAAACTACCAAATGGAACTAAGCTAGGTACTACCATCAGCTGTTAGGATGGTAATTCTCCGCAGTTGGCTCATCTGAGATCTTCAATGCTCGCTTACACATCAATAACCCTGTTATCGATGATTAATCGATTTCTTAAGGAAGCCGTTAGAGTAGCCACAGATTCATTTTATATCAACGAGTCAGACTTATGCCTGCTTGGTGAACATCTGATAAGTGTAGACGACGCCCCATGGGGGCACTGACAAGTGCAAAAATGAGCAGATTATTAACCTCTTCCTAAGTAATGCAAAAATGAACAATTGTCACAACCATCAGCAGCACCATCGGTTCAAGATCAGTGTCGCGACATAAAACGGTTTATCTTTTCGGTCCTGGTGGTTCTGGTAAAACTACACGTGCGTTAAGATTGTTTAAGTCCGATAATCCCACCGGCTTGGTAGTGCTATCCCAAACTCACCGATTTGTCATGAAGATAAAAGACAGCGGTGTTAAGTCTCATATTTATCACTGTCTATCGATGGCGCGGTGATGCGTGGACTTCAGAAAGAATGGGCGAGAAACATATTCCTAAGATCATTATCGGGGATGAAATATGTATTGTAACTAAAAATATTTTGGAAATATTTCTTGATTGGCTATCGACAAAATCAACGGCGACTATCATGTAAGGCGATCATGGTCAACCTCCCCCATTCACAGGAGAATCGCCACACGACTGGTTAAAGGGATACTGTAATATGTCGATTATTACGGGGAAACGTTAGAGGACCACAAAGCCACCGACGAATCACTGAAGATGCTAAGAGCAAGGATGACACTTAAATCCAGCAAGATTTAATGTAAGTTGATTCGCAGTGAGACTCCAGAGATGCAATCGATGATTTCTGAAATTTGTGGCGCCCTAATGATCTGATAGTTGCATCCAGGAAAATGGTTTGTGATTCACTTCGAGATAAAGTATTCTCACTTCATAAGGAGAAATTTCCAGACGTAATAGTCCCATTATGTTATCGCCCAACAGATACCCGTCGTTTCAACTCCATGATGTATTCAAGATATTGACGTTGAGTTTTCAGGATATTATTTTTGTCCCCGCTATTGCATTTACAAAAACTTTAGTACAGCGATCATGCTGGACTCTAGGATATACAATAACACTTCACTCATCGCAGGAATTAAGCAAACCACGACACCAATATTTGGATTGTCGATGGTAGTATCGAATGGTGTAACTTGGTGTAGTTGGCAGTATCAAGCTACATGAATGTTTCAAATATACAGGATGGCTTATATTGTGGAATATAATCAAAGTCACAAACTCACCGGACAGCGGTAAGAAAAAAATCAGCTCGTTATCGGCGAAATGACAACAAGCATAAACGTGAGTTTGATCTTGATCTTGAATTCATCATGGAGTTGAAACAACTACAAAACAATCACTGTGGCTGCTGTAACACAATGATGTCATGGCAATATTCTCCTAATTACCCATGACAATTTACAGTGGACAGAATCATTAGTAGTTAAGTCCATACACGTGTGAATGAAATGCTGACCTGTCTTGACTGTAATAGACGTCGAGGAGCAAGTGCCTTGATTTGCTAGCGAATTCATGCAGTTGGTAATTGTGTATGTTCAGGAATTACTTGTAATTGTTCACAGACAAATCCACGTTGAGGAGCCGTCGAATCTTGTCTGTAGATTGCAGTCCCACTTAAATGTTATGTGTGATAGGATCAGTTTATCTTTTTTACCAACTTCAGGATCACCAGGTTCATATAAATACCTGACCGTCATGTTACCAGGTAATGGTCTTTGTGAGGGAGAATCGCACCGCTTTTAACCTGTATGTGTTTCTTCGCGATTGCATCAATGGGTTTCATAGAAATTCCACGAGTTACTTCATTGTTTAACGCTTCTATTACGGTTGGTAGTCTTGCAACCCATTCGTGTGATCTCGTGTCCAAACAAGAACTCAGCAGGTGTTCGATTAAATTGCTCAACAGTTGCCTGATCGCAATGTATTGCGGTATGTCCAAGTCTGATTTTGACGTTATGTTGTTGCATCACCGATGATACTGCACCAACAAATTCTTTGCCAAGATCAACCTATAGTAACTGTGGCCATCGTAAACGTCCACGTTAATAAATTCCTTCAAACGCGGTTGCAACTTCAGTCACTGTTTTAGTTGATTGCGGTTCTGCTTCTTTGTTCCTATTCTCAACTTTGACGACCGTCAACGCGTATTTGTATGTACATGATCGATTATGTCTTTCGCGTTGCGTTTACGTGTAGCGCCAGCTATAATAGAATCATGAGATAAAACAAAATATCTGCCTGATGAACTTTGTTGGGGGTGCTAACATAAAATCGTCCATATTGAATCGTTTTAGGTGGCGGGAGATAAATTTGCCATATTGCCTGTCGGGCCAAACAATATGAGGCAACATTACTCCTGACACCTGCTGCATCAGCGAGTTATGCTAATCGCCGCTCTGCCTTTCCAGCATCCTCTTGGACTATAATAAATCGACTCCATTATAATAGTTATCGGACAATTAATTGTCAGCCCACACCCGTAGTGTAACAAGATAACCGGGTTGGATTTCGGATTTATAACAGAACACTTTTGACGGTGATACAAATACAGTGTTTATTGATGAATGACTTGAATGAGAAAAGAATTATGATTAGTACGAGCGTGTATAAGATCCAAATACTGGACAAAATTAATACAATCTGCACGAACCTAATAATGCAACATCAATATGAATACAAATAAATGACCTTACGCAGTAAAAGGACAAAGGTTAATGCTTCACAGTGAATTCACACGACAAAAAGAATGATGCGTCTTACTCAGATAGTAAAAGATGATGTACTTTACTCATATAGTAAAATGTATTCACTCAAATAGTGAAAAATGAGGTACTTTACTCAAATAATAAAATGAAGAAAACAAAAGGGACAGATATCATACGCAATATCTTTACAGTCCCCAAAATACTGGGTATAACAAACGCCAAAATTAGCCCACGGCTAAAAGATTACATCCTTAGAGTAACACAAACACACTCCATCACTAGCACACTTGGATACCAGTCACACTGGTCAATCAAGCAGTCAGCATTTCATGTAGTCACCGACCACCATTCAATTCCTTGGTCAATCAAGCAATCAGCGCACACCAGTTCGGTCAACAATGCCCGATCATCTGCTACTCGACCAGGAAAACTTTCACTCAGCTCTATGGCTGCTATGGTTTATCTTTACATCTGCTATGGTCAACTTGTATGGTTAGCTCTACAGCTGGTACCTCGTCGACTCCGATCAGCTGAAAATACATCTAACACCGTATACTATGCATGACACGGGCATATACGATAACACATAATGACGTTATATACGGTAAGCTATAGAAATTACATTATCGGCGCAACATTACAAAGCAATAAACAGGTTCAGTAGTGAACCTACCTGTGTCCGATAGGAATCCTATGGTACTAAAAGTTTCTAAAAAATACAATTTTATATTGCTAATATAAATCTCTTGCTAAGCCAAAAACAGGAATAGAAAATATTTGCATTATACTACGCAAGCCGGAGTTACATAAAAATATACAAAACTAAACGTGGTAATACAGAAACTTATACACAAGAAATTAATAAATAACTCACATACCTCTACAGCTGAAGATGTGCAA
>JAECUM010051038.1:0-40744 GCA_016617855.1 Megalonaias nervosa | reverse complement strand
CAAGGGCGTTAAAAAATGTGTGGTAAAGAACAATATTACACATAATGATTATATCAACATTTTATTCAACAATCAGAAGCACACTGCTGAAATGACCATATTCAGATCGTATAAGCATCAAATAAAAACAGATCGGGTTACCAAAAAGGGATTAACGAACTTCGATGACAGAAGATGGTGTAATGATGGAGTAAATACATTCGCGTTAGACCATTATAAAACCAATATCAATTGTTAATTATAATCGGATCAAACTGTCCATAACCAAATTTGTTTTTTCTGCAATGATCAAAATAATAGTAGTATAAGAAAAGGCGGCGAAACTGATTTTTTACTAAATGCGATCTGGAGAAAGGGTATATTTATCGTTTAAATCGCTTTGAGAATAATTTTGCTGTAGGAAGGGTGAAAATTCATGTAAGACAGCTGTGGCGGTGACAAAATATGGGCTTATGTGTGGGAGTCACGTAATTTTTGAGATAGAAGCTTCCAAATGACAAAATCATGCTTAGATTAGTAAACCAGATACTATGAGTATACTAATGGTTTACTAACCGCCTTTTCTTATACTACTATTGAACTTGTAAATTTGTTTGAACAAAATTCAGTGTAATCTATAAGTGTCGATTTTAAGATATTTATTATTATTAGAATAACGTACAAAACTTTGCCTCTGTTGCAGGTCTGAGAGTGTTTGCAAACAAAGCTTTTTCAACAGGGGGATTTTCTCATCTAACATGCAGGAAAGTTGTTATTTGGAGAAAAGGCAATAACAGTTGAAGATACAAATTATACTTATCAATTTAGACACAGAGGCGAAAATAAATGGTGAGTAATGCATTTTCACTCCATTAATTTACATGTGTGCATCTTTGGGCATCGCATATAAAATGTTACTCCAATAATATGGCTTAGTGTTCTTTTTAAAAATTTAAAAAAATGTAGTCACTATAAAGGATATGATCGTTTGAATTCATGACCTACTAATGATGTTAAGGTTCATAATTGTCTAATTCCTCATGCCTATTATTTACTTGTTAGTTAACTATTTAGGAACAATCACTCAGAAATAAGCAATACTAACTTGATTTCAATGCGTGTAAACACTACGGACACTATCAACCACGTGTCAAAAGTGATTCTATTTATTGAAACCGTAAGTTAGAACATTCAGTTGAAAATATGTAAATGTTTTATAGAAAGAGTGTTATGTAGTCTTTTACAGTACTTCCTCCACATAGTGTTTTACTTGGCTTACTCTGGACAAGTTTGGGGGGGCTTTCCTTGAGCAAGTCCCGTAACACTGGTCCGAAAAGGCTGTTACCATATTTACATCAATTATAAGACCTATCGCTCGTACTTATATTCTTTGGAGAAATATAATTCAAAATCAGTTATGAGTTGCAGTAATTACGTTGGAAGAAATGATGTTTTAATTATGGCACTGAAAATAAATGTTGTTTAGTAGGTTAGTGTCCTGCTCAAATTGGACTCAGAAAGCTAGCTGAAATTTATAATGACACTTTATAAACATGTGACGGAATAACTCTTCAATCACCTCATTTCATACAAGGGTTGATTGTTTTTCTTAATTAACCTTTTAAAAATTTGAAAATGCGACATATCTAGAAATGTGTTGCAAGCTATCCTCAAAATTGTTGTGGCTGTCTATCCCGTGCATAAGCATTTAAATGTATCCTGAATACAAAGATAGTTGAACTTTAGATACATTGAGACAATATTAATTGCGCATTTCAACACAGTGTCTAAAAACGTAAATCTAAGAAAATACAGACAGAAAAAATGTAAGTGGGAAAGATGACTTAATTTGATACAAAATTGACTATTTTCCTCAAGTACATTGCACATGAACTTAACGTCTCAACGGTTTCATTAAAAGTGCCTAGTTTTACGACGATTTTTAAAATATAAAATTAGGTAGTGAAACGATTACTAAAAGTTCCCTTTATGCCTGATATTTAGTTGTTGCAATTATTACAGTTCTTTATACTGTTTCGTGATCTCTCAGATGCGTAACTGAATGTGAGTTGTAAATGCTTTTTATATTATGTAGAACACATCATTTAACTGAAATTAGAACTTAAATGTGTACTAATTATTGCAGGTCAGTTTCAAAGGAAGAAATTATAATGTATTCTGCATCTAAAGGGATTCTAATTTGCATTTGATGATTATTAGTTTTATAAAGCCTGTCGAAGATTATTTTCCACTGTCATTTTATTTAAAAATAAATATAGATCCCAAAAATGATTAAAAAAACGAGGACAGCTTGTAAGATTTCAATCCAAATTAACACTGTTAACAACGCGTCCAATGCAGTTCTGTTTCTTCACATGCAAATCTGTACGTTAGTTTAAAAATTTTCAGTTCTAATAATATATGTAGCAAAAATTATTATCCTCAATCAAAGAGCTATTTGTATATGAGCTCATCACTATTATCCACACATTGTCAAGTTCAAGTGTAAAATCACTGACATGTAGTCTGAATATAAGGAGATACTCATTTGAATATATAGTCCATGTAATAACTTGTATTCATTCAGTTTGTTTTTCTCCTGCTAATTATTTAAATAACATGAAATAACATCCAGGAATCATTAGTATGATGTATGGAAGGTTCATTCACCAAGTGCAAACATTGTTATCAATGTGTCCAAACATATTCTTTTTATGCGCTGCAGGACAATGCCAGTTTGAGAGCTGAGGTGGAACCAAAATATAGAAATGTTACATCTGAATGATATTTGGCAGATAGGGTGAAAACTGATTGATGTAAACAAAGTTATGAATACATTATTTATAGTGTTTTCTCAATGTGTCTTGCTACAAAAATGCAGGTATAAACATTGTAGACAGCATGTTAAGAAACATTACTAACAGAATTCTCACATAGGCAGATTTGTGAACTATGAAAACATATATTGTTTTCATGACAACATTTTCAATATTCGTGTATATTTTAAGTCAAATCAGTATTGTATGACAGTTGCTTACCAACCTGTGTATCATTTTTAAGACTATTTTACATATACTTTTTTAAGGAAATTAAAGTTAACTTTGTGTCTTTAACCTAATTTTTGAAAATGGTGATTTGCCTGTCACGTGCAGGAAAGAAATTATTTTTAAAAAATAATTGTATTAAACTCTTGTGGTGAACATGACTTTGTTATTTTTAAGCGCCAATCAGCAGCAAGTAAGTAGGAAGAAAAGTTGCTTATTTGAATGTGAGGCTCATCTGAGCATTCGCGTCATCAATGTTGATCTTCCTCAGCCCCGTTGCTTAATCATTAAGCAATATCCAGGAAATTATAATCTGAAACAAAGAGACCTCATTACGTGTTCAAAGCGATTGCTGTTAATCGATGCTAGGCATGGTCAATACAGGAGATGAGAAGAAATAAAAATGTTGAAATATAATGTCCGAAAAGGCTCTGTTAGTAGATATATTGTAAAATGAGAAATAATATCATTTATGTATTGTTTCTAATGATGTCTAAACAGATAATGCGTTCATTCCGCATTTAATAACTGTCCACTGAGTGTCCACAAACATTAATACCCTGTGAATTTAAACACAGGGACCAATGCAAGTTGTAAAGAGGGCTAAAAGATTGATTTGATACAGAATTTGCACTTTTTCCATAGGATATACTGAATGAATTTAAATTTATCTCAATTATTCCTGGAATAGGAAGAATGCACTGTATATACGGCCATTGTTTTAAAATTTAATATCAAGTAGTGAAATGATTCGTATAAATTCCTTTGTTTTTTGATGAATGATATTCAAATAATGTTTTGTGGATTTTGTGTGTGTGTGTGTGTGTGTGTGTGTGTGTGATATTTAGATTTTTAACGTAGCTTTAACAATTTTTCAGTCATATTGCTACGATGTCTGCAGTGTGACAGTTTATAGTGATGTTTAGCACTGGGGCATCCTGTCGCAGACATGTGGCATGATGTCCCACCCAGTCACATTATCCTGATACCAGGCCGACCAGTCCTAAAACTAACCTCTTAATGCTGAGCTCCAAGCGAAGCAGCTGTTAGTACCATTTTTTGGTATGACTCGGCCGGGGTTCGAATCCGCGACCTCCCGCATCAGAGGCGGACGCTCTAACCACTAGGCCACCGGAGTGGTCTTTGTGGATTTTAGATGCCCAAGTAAAAATGTGAGTTTAAGAGATTTTACCAGTATATGCAATCAAATATGCCTTGTATCCCCAATAATTGTTTTTATAAAATTGAAGACCTATCAATCAAACTGCAATGTTACACGTCAAAAGAAACAAAGAAATAAAATGTAGTATGAATATAAGGATATGCTCATTTTAATATAATGCTGACTGCATCAGTACAAGTCCAGCAATGATTTTTTCATTCAACCGATTATTTAAAATCATATAGGAAATAATAATAATATAAAACTGAACACGTCCCAGCCACCCCCAACCACCGGTGTCCCATGCCCCACCTGCAACCGCCTGTGTGTATCGGAATTTGGAGCCACATGCGAGTCCATCGTCGATGAGACCGCACAGCATGTCTTCCTCGGCCCCCGAGAGACTACCAAGACAAAGACAAAAACTGAACAACATGTTTGATTTAAACCAAATTAACACCCTGAGAGATTTTCTTTTTCCGATGACACACATTGCTATTGTGGTAGTGTAGAAGATAGGAAAATATAGAGATATTCACTTGAAGGTATATACAGTATACAAAGTTGATAATAATTTATATATAGAACGTTGTGTAGAATATAATGAGGTTTCTTTTTTAAAATATATTGTGTTTCATTTTATGCGTGTATAAACATTGTACATACCAGGTCCACAAACAATACCTTAAGAATTAACACACAGAAAAATTGTGCGAAAGAGAAACCAGAGTGAATTAACAAGAAGAACCTAATGTTAAGCAAGCATTGATGCTAATCTTTTAATAGACTTCATTCAAATCGTTTGTGCAACGCATTTAAGACTCATTTTGGGGTTAAAATTTAAACTGAAATTAGTAAGCTATAACTTATTTCAGGATCTACAGATGTACAAAATACATATTAGTCCTCAAATTCTTGTTAATATTTGTAGCACCAAATGCATAATATTTTTAATAAAATGATTTTTGGGAAATAACAATTACTTGTATAAGAATTGTTGTGGTTGCCGCTATAATTGTTTTCTAGTGAAATACCACGCCATGCAAATTTCATCCAGGTATACGGAGATGCTCATATCTGAGTTTCAGGCCAGACCTAAATGTTACGATAAAAGCCACATTCTCACAAGAACTGAGCATGGGCTCAATTGATAGGAATTATTTCATTGTTGTAACAAAATAGTCGTAAAAACATGCACCAAATTCTAAACATTTAAGTGTCTCAATATTTATTTAATTAGAAGTATGGAAGAAGTATAGTGAAAATGTAATAGAAATAAGTTATATGTCAATCATTAAGTGTACTCTTTCTTACAAATTTGTCTGTGTGAAAGCTTGGTCTGGGGAACTTTTGACTGCAGCGTTTGTACATGCATTGTTGAAAATATGTATGAACACTCTGGTGACACAGTACTGATTTGATTTAAAGTACGACAACAATAGCGAAACAGCAATATAAAAATGATTTATTAAACTTTGCTTGTAAATATTCTAACAAATTTGAAGCATGGTGTGTGGAAACAGTATCCACAATGTTGCTACACTCATTGTGGAAGCATTGTACATTTCGAAAGCACAACAGGTACATAAGGAAAATGTTCACCATCTAAGCCATTTACAAATTTCTCCACTGCTTGTCTTCCTCAGGTTACATTTCTACATTTTTCTTTAATCTCACCTCGCGAAATGTATATTCCAAACATAACATAAAAAATCACCTTCGACATTTAAAGATCCAAGATCTTTAAATAGGATCAAAGTCGAGTGATCTCTCCACATTTTGAGCATCTTTCAGGACATAAAATAGTATGCCTAAGGAAAAGGAACTGTGATTGATAATAACTACTACAATGGTCCTTCGATTAATATTAGCATGTGTTCGTATTACATTTGAAATGATTTTACACTTGAACTCAAAATTGGTGGCTGCCAAAAGCAATTCATATGCATTGTTGATGTATAATGCTAAATATATTTGTTGACGGTATTCCAGATTTGAGACTGCATTAAGATACACTGGTGTGCCTTTAAAGCATCTGAAATAACATTTACTAGCGTTGGGTGCAACTAAAATTATCGCCAGAATTGAGCAGATGGCTTGATAGGTGCTACTTTATTTATATAACATAACTAGCTGTCGTGCAAAAGGTACACAGATTTTCAAACATTTAAATGATTTGATACATGTTTGATGAATAGAATAGCACAAGGGAGTGAAAATGTATTAGAAAGAAGTTATATTTAAATTAATTCGTGGTATCCTTTCTTGTAAGTTTATCTTTGTGTGAAGTCTGCAGATATATGTATAAACGATGTATTTATTTCTGGAACTTGAAATGAAACTCAATCGATTTGATGTATATAACAAGAATAGCAGAAATGTAATATAAAGGAAATTTATTAAATTTAGCTCGAAAAACTCTTTCTCACCATTTTGTTTTTTGAATTCAGGAAGAATGGTTAGTGTGCACAGTGTCCATAATGTTCCTACACTCGTTGTGGAAGTATGATCTATTTGGCAGGCACAATGGAAACGGTATGAATAACATCCGCAGTTTAAACCATTAGCAGCATCCTCCACTGATATCCTCCTCAGGATACATTTCTACAGTTTTCTTCAAGTTCTCCTACTGAATCGATAACTCCTAGCATAATATAAGAAACATTGCTTTGAAAGCATTGTCCAAAATCTTTACATAGCTTGTAAGCAAAACGTGCTCTCCTCATTTCATGCATCTTACATTAACTGGCATCGCACAAGAAAGCTTGATGGATCTACTTCAATAGTGCCTCGATTAAAAACAGCAATTGTGAATATGCAGACCATATCTTTATTTATTCTCACATGATTTCATGCCAAAAATTTAAAGAAGCACAATTGACACAGTATGAATAACATGCGCTGTTCCAATCATTAGCAACATCCTCCATTTGATATTCTTCTCAGGATACATTTCTACAGTTTTCTTCAATTTCACATACCGAATTGGTAATTCCTAGCATAACATGAAAAAAATCGTTTTGAACATGTCCAAAATCTTTATATAGATTATAATATAAAAAGAGCTCTCATCATTTCATGCATCTTTTATGATATTTAAGTGAGATGGATCTTTACTACTTCAATGGTCCCTCGATTAAAATCTGCATTTTCTTATATGCAGACATCATCTTTATTTATTCTTACAGGATTTTACATTAAAATTTAAAAATGGTGGCTGGCAAAATAATTTAAATGTATTCGTTTGTCTTCTACTAAATATATTTGTTGAAAGTATTATCTTTTTGCAAATACTTCAAGACACACGGTGGTGCATTTCATGCATCTGAAAGACAATCTACTAATGCTTGATAGAACTCATTTTGTTACAAGAACTGAGCAGATGACTGAATTGATAGGAGTTACTTCTTTGAATAACAAGCTTCCAGCAGTCGTGGAAAGGTACACGATATCTGATTATTTAAATGACTCGATACATTTTTATTAACAGTCTAGACAAGGACAATCAATGTGTAATAGAGAAACATTATATTTAAATTTATTGGACATACCCTTTCTTACAAGTTCGTTTATGTGTAAATTTTGAAGGCATCGTTTATGAATACTGTGTCCTCGGTGTTGATACATGAATTGTTGAAATATATCTATCTTGAGATAACACTAAATAAACAAAATAATCATGTAACAGTACATTGATTTCTAAAGTCGTCAGCTGCACATTATTGGTTTGAGTTAAAGCATAGAGCGTGAATGTTAAATTGTTATAGTAAGAAGATACATTAACCATTCCTGAGAGTGATCTTTGTACCAGGTTTGTGTGAATTCTAAATGCATGGTTTGTGGACACTGTGTTCACAGTGTAGATGCGTTGTTGAAATTGAACCATTATCTGAACTGAATAATCATGTAAGAGTACATTGATCTATTAAGTCTGATGTTGCACATAATTGGTTAGATTTAAAGCATAAAACGCGAATATTAAATTTTAATTTAAAGAAGATTCATTAACCATCCCTGAGGGTAATCTTTTTACCAGGTTTATGTGAATTCTAAATGCATGGTTTATAGACACTGTGTCAACAGTGTTGATACATGAAATATCTTGAGATAGCATTAAAAGAACAAAATAGTCATGTAACATTATATTGATTTCTGACATCTTCAGTTGCACAGTATTTGTTTGATTTCAAGCATCGTGCAAGCAAATCAGAATGAAATATAAAGAAGATTCATTAACCATCCTTGAGGTTTGTGTGAATTCTAAAATGCATGGTTTGTGGACTGTGTCAAAGTGGTGATACTTGCGTTGCTGAACTTATATTCAGTATTGGAGAAAGTCTTAAATGAATGAAATAAACGAATAAATAGAATTTTGATGTTTACAGTTTGAAGTTAACATTACTGATGTCATCTAAAGTATACTGAAAAAAACAGAAAAAATGTAATCATCACTGGAATAATCCTTCTTACAAGTTTGTGTGAATTTCATAAGTATGGTTTGTGGACACGGTGTCCACAATGATGTTACACTCATTGTGGAGGTACCATGTATTTCGAAAGCACAATAGATACATCATGAATAATGTTAACTGTAGAAACCAGTAACAACTTTCTCCACTGGATATCCTCATCAGGATACATTCCTATATTTTTCTTCAATTTTACCCACTGAATTGGTAATTCCTAGCATAACATGAAAATAATCTCTTTGAATACGTTGTCCGAAACCTTTATATAGGTTGTAAATCAAACACGCTCCCCTCATTTCATACATCTTCCATGATATTTAAATAACTTGCATTTCGACAAGAAACTGATGGATCTTAACTACTTCAATGGTCCCTCAATTAATATCAGCATTTGTGTATATTCAGGCTACATCTGAAATATTTTTCGCTTCAAATAAATACTGTGGTTGCTGGCAAAAGAATTCAAATTAATTCATTTGGTTTCCTCTAAATATATTCCTCATCTTTTTGCAAATACATCAAGACACGGTTGTGCATTTCATGCATTTGAGAGACAATCTATTATTTGATAGAACTCGTTTTGTCAGAAGAACTGAGTGGCTAGCTTAATTCATAGGAGTTATTTCAATTGAATAACTAACTACTAGTAGTCTTAGAAAATGCACATGATTTATAATCATTTAAATGTCTCAGTGCGAATCTGATTAAAATATAGAGGAAGGATAGTGAAAAGATAATACAAACCGGTTATATTTAAATTCATTGGACATACTTTTTCTTAAACATTTTCAATGCGTGAATTCGAAAAGCATTGTTTCTGGACACTGTCCAGTTTTGGTGCACACATTGTTGAAATGTATATCCAATTTCTGAAAGCGTTAAATGAACAAAATAGTCATAAAACTGTACATTGATATCTAAAAGTCTTGCAGTTATATGGTACAGGTTTGATGTAAAGTGTAGAGCAAGAATATCAGAATGTAATATAAAGTAGATTGATAAAACTTTTCTTTAAATAATCTTTGCAGCAATTCTGAGTCAATTCTGAAAGCATGGTTTGTGGACACTGTGTCCACAGTGATGATACAAGCATTGTTGAAAAATATATTTAGGGAAGGCATTATATGAATAAAATAACCATAAGAACGGTTTATTGATTTCTGAAGCAAGACGTTATATGGAACTTACTTCGTTGAAAGTGGACAGAATAAATATCAAAAATAATCTTCACACACACACACACACACACACCTGCAATTTTTCTTAATTATCTGTGTGAATTTTATAATCAGGGTTTATGGACACAGTCTCCACAATGATCCTACACTCATTGTGGAAGCGTGATATACTTAGAAAGCACAATTGACACAGTATGAATATCATTTGCTGTTTAAACCATTAGCAACATCCTCCAATGGTTATCCTCCTCAGGATACATTTGTGCATTTTATTCAATTTCCCCTACCGAATTGGTAATTCCTAAGATAACATGAAAAAACAATCGCTTTGAACACGTTGTCCAAAGTATTTACATGGGATTAATTGCCTTCAGACAAGAATGTGTGACGGATCTTTACAACTTCAATGGTCCCTCGATTAATATCAACATTTGTGTATATTCAGACTACATCTTACATGATTTATGTTTAAAACATAAGACTGAAGTGGCTGCCAAAGATAGCACAAGCATAGTGAATGTGTAATGGTAACAAGTTATATTTAAATTCATTGGACATACTCTTTCTTACAAATTTGTCTGTGAATTTTGATTGCATGGTTTGTGGACGCTGTGTACACAGTGTTCATAGATGCATTGATGAAATGTAAATATCTTGAGATAGCATTAAAAGGACAAAATTGTCATGTAACATTATATTGATTTCTAAAGTCTGCTCTTGCACAGTATTGGTTTGATTTCAAGCATAGAGCAAGGATATTAGATTCATTAACTATCCCAGAGGGTAACCTTTGTACCAGGTTTGTGTGAATTCTAAAATGCATGGTTTGTCGACACGTGTCCACAGTGTTCACACATCCATTGTTGAAGTTATATATAGTACATGTATTTGGAAAAATCCTTAAGTGAATGAAATGAACAGATGAATGGTATTTTGATTTTTACAGTTTGAAGTTAAACTTTAATGATTTCGTTTAAAGTATACAGAAAAAATAGAAAAAAATGTGACCATCACTGGAAATAATCTTTCTTACAAGTGTGTGTTAATTTCATAAGCATGGTTTGTGGACACGGTGTCGACAGTGATGTTACACTCATTGTGGAGGTACCATATATTTAGAAAGCAGAATAGATACGTCATGAATAATATTCACTGTACACACCAGTAACAACATTCTCCACTGGATATTCTCCTCAGGACATATTCCTAAGTTTTTCTTAAATTTCACATACCGAATTGATAATTCCTAGCCTAACATGAAAATAATCTCTTTGAATACATTGTCCAAAATCTTTACATAGGTTGCAAATCAAACAAGCCGTCCTCATTTCATGCATTTTGTATGATATTTAAATAATATGCATTAGGACAAGAAACTGTGTTGGATCTTTACTACTTCAATGGTCCTCAATTAATATCATCATTTGTGTATATTCAGACTACATCTAAATTGATTGTTCGCTTGAAATAAAAACTGTGGAGGTTGCCAAAAGATTTCAAATTAATTCTTTTGGTTTCTTCTAAAAATATTCCTTGAATGTATCTTATTTTTCCAAATACATCAAGACACGGATGTGCGTTTCATGCATTTAAGAGACAATCTACTAATATTTGATAGTCCTCGCTTTGTCACAAGAACTGAGCGGCTGGTTTAATTCATAGGAGTTATTTCGTGTGAGTGTGTGTGATTTAAAGTTTTAACGTAGCTTTAAAAAAATTTCACTACGATGTCTGCAGTGTGACAGTGTATAGTGATGTTTAGCACTGGGAAATCATGTCAGAGGCAAGTAGCATGATGTACCGTTCAGTCACATTATCCTGACACCAGGCCGACCAGTCCTAACACTAACCTCTTAATGCTGAGCGCCAAGAAAGGCAGCTGTTAGTACCATTTTTAAAAGTCTTTGGTATGACTCGGACGGGGCTCGAACCCGCGACCTCTCGCATCCGAGGCGAACGCTCTACCACTAGGCCACCGGAGCGGTCCAGGAGTTATTTCAACTGAATAACTAACTACTAGTAGTCTTAGAAAATGCACATGATTTATGATCATTTAAATGCCTCAGTGCGAATCTGATTAAAATATTCAGGAAGGATAGTGAAAAGGTAATAAAAACCGGTTTTATTTAAATTCATTGGACATACTTTGTCTTAAAAAAGTTTTCAATGTGTGAATTCTAAAAGCATGGTGTGTGGATACTGTCCAGTGTTGGTGCACGCATTGTTGAAATGTATACCATTTTCGGAAAGCATTAAAGGAACAAAATAGTCATAAACTGTACATTGAGATCTAAAAGTCCTGCAGTTACATAGTACAGGTTTGATGTAAAGTGTTAGGGCAAGAATATCAGAATGTAATATAAAGTCGATTGATAAAACTGTCCTTTTAATAATCTTTGCAGCAATTCTGTGTGAATTCTGAAAACATGGTTTGTGGACACTGTGTCCACAGTGTTGATACACACATTGTTGAAAAATATATTTTGGGAAGGCATTATATGAATAAAATTGCCATAAGAACGGTTTATTGATTTCTCAAGCGAGAGCTTGTATGGAACTTACTTCATTGAAAGTGTTCAGAATAGATAGCAACAAATAACCTTCACTCCCTACAATTATTCTCAATTGTTTGTATGAATTTTGTAATCATGATTTATGGACACAGTCTCCACAATGATGCTACACTCATTGTGGAAGCATGATATACTTAGAAAGGACAACTGACAAGGTGTGAATATCACTTGCTGTTTAAACCAATAGCGTCCTTCTCCATTGGATATCCTCCTCAGGATGCATTTGTACATTTTATTCAATTTCACCTGCCGAATTGGTAATTCCTAACATAACATGAACAAATAGCATTGAACACATTGTCCAAAATCTTTACATAATATTAACTGCCTTCGGAGCAGAAAGTGTGACGGATCTTTACTACTTCAATGGTCACTCGATTAATATCAACGTTTCTGTATATGCAGACTACATCTTACATGATTTTTTCTTTAAACGCAAAATTGAAGTGGCTGCCAAAGATAGCACAAGGATAGTGAATGTGTAATGGTAACAAGTTATATTTAAATTCATTGGACATACTCTTTCTTACAACTTTGTCTGTGTGAATTTTGAAGGCGTGGTTTGTGGATGCTGTGTACACAATGTTCATACATGCGTTGTTGAAATGTAAATATCTTGACATAGCATTAAAGGAACAAAATAGTCATGTAACATTATATTGATTTCTAAAGTCTGCTCTTGCACAGTATTGATTTGATTTCAAGCATAGAGCAAGTATATCAGAATGCAATATAAAGAAGATTCATTAATCATCCCAGAGAGTAACCTTTGTACCAGGTTTGTATGAATTCTTAATGCATTGTCTGTGGACACGTGTCCACAGTGCTCACATATGCATTGTTGATGTTATATGCAGTACATATATTGGGAAAATCCTTAAATGAATGAAATAAACAGATGAATGGTATTTTGATTTTTACAGTTTGAAGTTAAACTTTAATGATTTCATTTAAAGTATATAGAAAAAAATAGAAAAAAAAATGTGACCATCACTGGAAATAATCTTTCTTAGAAGCTTGTGCGAACTTCATAAGGATGGTTTGTGGACACGGTGTCAGCAATGATATTAATCTCATTGTGGAGGTACCATATATTTAGAAAGAACAATAAATACATCATGAATAATGTTCACTGTAAAAATCAGTAACAACATTCTTCACTGGATATCCTCCTCAGGATACATTCCTAAGTTTTTCTTAAATTTCACATACCGAATTGGTAATTCCTAGCATAACATGAAAATAATCTCTTTGAATATGTTGTCCAAAATGTTTACATAGGTTGTAAATCAAACAAGGTGTCCTCATTTCATACATCTTGTATGATATTTAAATAATTTGCTTTAGGACAAGAAACTGTGAAGGATCTTTACTACTTCAATGATCCCTCAATTAATATCAGCATTTGTGTATATTCAGACTACATCTGAATTGATTTTACGTGTGAAATAAAAACTGTGGACGCTGCCAAAAGAATTCAAATTAATTCTTTTGGTTTCCTCTAAATATATTCCTTGAAGGTGTCATGCTTTTGCAAATACATCAAGACACGGTTGTGCATTTCATGCATCTGAGAGACAATCTGCTAATATTTGATAGAACTCGTTTTAATCATTTAAATGACTCAGTACGAATCTAATTAAAATATACAGGAAGAATAGTGAAAGGATAATAAAAACCGGTTATATTTAAAGTCTTTGGACATACTCTTTCTTAAAGAAAGTTTTCAATGCGTGAATTCTAAAAGCATGGTGTGTAGATACTGTCCAGTGTTGGTGCACGCATTGTTGAAATGCATATCCATTTTCTGAAAGCATTAAATGAACAAAATAGTCATAAAATTGATATCTAAAAGTCTTGCAGTTACATGGTATAGGTTTGATGTATCGTGTAGAGCAAGAATATCAGAATGTAATATAAAGTAGATTGATAAAACTTTTCTTTAAATAGTCTTTGAAGCAATTCTGTGTGAATTCCAAAGCATGGTTTGTGGACACGGTGTCCACAGTGTTGATACAAGCATTGTTGACAGATATATTTTGGGAAGGCATTACATGAATAAAATAACCATAAGAACGGTTTATTGATTTCTCAAGCGAGACATTATATGGAACTTATCTCACTGGAAGTGTGCAGAATAGATAGCAAAAAATAATCTTCTCCGCCTGCAATTTTTCTCACTTGTTTGTGTGAATTTTATAATCAGGGTTTATGGACACAGTCTCCACAATGATGTTACACTCATTGTGGAAGCATGATATACTTAGAAAGCACAATTGACACAGCATGAATATCATTTGCTGTTTAAACCATTAGCAACATCCTCCATTGGATATCCTCCTCAGGACACATTTGTACATTTTTGTTTTCAATTGCACCTACCAAATTCGTAATTGCTAACATAACATGAAAAGAAATCGCTTTGAACACGTTGTCCAAACAAAATAGTCACGTAACATTATACTGATTCCTAAAGTCTGCAGTTGCACAGTATTGCTTTGATTTCAAGCATAGAGCAAGCACATCAGATTGCAATATAAAGCATATTCAGTACCCATCCCAGAGAGTAATCTTTGTCCCAGTTTTATGTAAATTCTAAATGCATGGTTTGTGGACACGTGTCCACAGTGTTCACACATGTATTGTTGAAGTTGTATGCAGTACGTGTATTAGGAAAATCCTTAAATGAATGAAATAAACAGATGAATGGTATTTTGATTTTTACAGTTTGAAGTTAAACATTTTAAGATTTCATTTAAAGCATACAGAAGAAAAATTGAAAAAATATGATCATCACTGGAAATAATCTTTCTTACAAGTTTGTGTGAATTTCATAAGCATGGTTTGTGGACACGGTTACACTCATTGTGGAGGTACCATATATTTAGAAAGCACAATGGCTACATCATGAATAATGTTCACTATGGAAACCAGTAACAACATTCTCCACTGGATATCCTCCTCAGGATACATTCCTATGGTTTTCTTCAATTTCACCACCCCAATTGCTTCACACATTGTTGAGATATGTATTTTAGGAAGGCATTACATGAATAAAATAATCGTGAAAACGGTTTATTGACTTTTTAAGCGAGAAGTTATATGGAACTATTTCATTCAAAGTGTACATACAAAATAGCAAAAATGTAATCTTCACCCCAAGAAACTTTTTTTCATTGTTTGTGTAAACTTTATAAGCATGGTTTATGGACGCAGTCTCCATACTGATGCTACACTCATTGTGGAAGCATGATATATTTAGAAAGCACAATTGTCAAAGTATGAATAACATTTGCTGTTTAAACCATTAGCAACATCCTGCATTGGATATCCTCCTCAGGATACATTTCTACAGTTTTCTTCAATTTCACATAACGAATTCGCAATATAAAAAAAATCGTTTTGAACACATCCAAAATCTTTACATAGTTTATAAGCCAAACGAGCTCTCCTCATTTCATGCATCTTGCATGATATTTAAATTAATTGCCGTCGTACGAGAAAGCGTGATGGATCTTTACTGCTTCAACGGTCCCTCGATTAAAATCAGCATTTGTTTATATGAATACGTCATCTTTATTTTTTCTTACATGATTTTATAGCAAAATTTATAAATGGTGGCTAGCAAAATAATTTGAATGTATTCGTTTGCCTTCTCATTCAAATGTATTCATTTGTCTTCTACTAAATATATTTGTTGTATTATCTTTTTGCAAATACTTCAAGACACTCAGTTCTGCATCTCATGTATCTCCTAGACAATCTACTAATGTTTGATAGAACTCGTTTTGTTACAAGAACTGAGCAGCTGACTTAATTGATTGGAGTTTTTACTTTGAATTACAAATTTGAGTGGTCGCAAAAACGTACACGATTTCGTATCATTTGAATGACTCTATACATTTTTATTAAAAGTGTAGAAGGTGGATAGTGAAAGTGTAATAGAAACATTGGACATACTCTTTCTTAAAAGTTTATGCATGTGTGAATTCTGAAGGCATGATTTGTGGATCCTTTCCACAGTGTTGATAAATGCATTGTTGAAATATATCAATCTTGAGAAAGCATTAAATGAACAAAATGATCATAGAACATAGGTTGTAAACGAAACAAAGTTCTCCACATTTCATGCATCTTTCATGATATTTTAATAACTTACCTTAGGACAAGAATCAGTGATGAATCTTTGCTGTTTCAAAAGTCCCTCAATTAATATCCACAAATGTTTATATTTAGACTACATCTTAGACGAGTTTACACTTGAAATTAAAACTGTAGTGGCTGCTACAACATTTCAAATAATTCTTTTGTCTTTTCCTAAGTATAATTGTTGAAGGTATTATTATCTTTTTGCGAATACATAAAGAAACAGTTATGCATTTCTTGCATCTGAAAAATCATCTACTAATATAGTAGATAGAACTAATTTTGTCACAAGAACTAAGCAGATGGCTTAATTGATAGGAATTATTTGATGTGAATAAAAATCAGTAGTTGTAAAAAGGGTGCACAATTTCGAATCATTTGAATGAATCTAGAGTGTTTGATTAAAAGTAAAGACGAACAAGGACAGTGAAAATGCAATTGAAATAGGTTATACTTTAATTAATTGGTCATAATCTTTCTTACAAATTTGTCTATGTGAATTCTAAAAGCTTAGCTGGTGCACACTGTTCACCATGTTGATACGTTATTGAATTATATCTTCAGAAATCACTAAATGAACGGTGTGTTGATTTCTAGTCTGCAGTTTCACTGGACAGGTTTGATTTATGGTATGGAGCAGGAATATAAAAAAATAATATAATGAAGATCTATTAAACTTTTCAAGACATAATCTTGGTAGCAAGTCTGTGTGAATTATAAAAGCATAGTTTGTGTCCATAGTGTTGAGACATAACACTGTTGAAAGTTATATATGGGGAAAGCATTAAATGAATAAAATAGTTGTATCAATGGTATACTGATTTCTTAAGCATGAAGTTACAAAGTACCGATTTTATTTGAAGTGTACAGAAAGAATAAAAAAAAGTTAATCTTCGCTCCAGGGGGTGAGGACAATAATATGGATGAACATGAAGATCTTCAGAATAAAAATGATATTCATTCTGAAATACAATACTTAGGCAAGCACATATATTTTTCTTGCAATTCATTTTCAGATGAGACTTTCATTTGCAGTTGGCAGCATTAATATTACTATAAAAAAATTTCCATGTTCAATACATTTCAGGACAAAGAATGCAGGGTGACAACAAAGAGTTCTCTGGACAAACAATGAAAATGCTGCAATACAGCGTCGGTTTGAAGCTTTCTCAGACTTCTGAAAGTACCAGGGAAAAAGAACTGCAAGACGGCTTTATGGATAGAACAAGTCATTAGAAATAGAGACTATTCAACAATTAAATACTGTATTTACAACACCATACAAAGACTGAGAAAAACAAACATACTGGTTAAATAATCGTTATAACATATTTGGTTTGCAGACATTTGGATTGGCTAAAATGTAACAAATAATTCTGCCTTTCACATACAAAGAACATATTCTACAGTAGAAAAAGCTTGAGATGGTTGTCGTCATTTATACAAAATTAGTTCTGAACATAATATAATTGCAATATTTAAAGGAGAAAATGGGAGAAAAGAAGAAAAACTAGAAGACAAAAGGATCTAGAACCCATACCATTTATACAGGAAATGAGAGAGTAATTATTGTGATCAAACGTTTTGGTGGTTTTAAAATAGTTTCTAGTTGTTGGTTACCTTAAGATTTATTCTTCATAATAAATCCAAAATTGAGTTCATTTGGTTTAGTTCAAGTAATAATTTGTATTTTTGATTAACTTACCTGCAGCATGAAAATAAATAATCATATTATATTGAACGATTCGAACTTGAAATATTTTGAGACACAAATTTTCAATACAGGGTATTGACATGGTTTAATTGCAGTTTAAGGTTTATCTGTCCTCTGTATACTGATTGTACTGGACAGTAATTTTGCAGGCATAATAGTAACGTTCATTCCAATGGCATGTCCCATTTCATAAATACATGGTGTGCTGATAAACCAGAGACAATAATAACTGTAAATCTTTAGAGTGAGTGAATGGGCTGTTTCGTTTTGATATTATCTCTGAATATTTTAGAAGAACGATGTAGCCACATGAGAAGAAATTGTTTATAGAAAACATATTGGTATGTTTACGAGGATAAAAATGCGCACAAATTATTTGTAATCTGTTGCTGAAACTTCCTGTTACAAAATATTTCAGCTGCCAGTGACACACTAATGCCAGAAATAACTAGGCCTGGCACTTCAATATACGATCAGTTTCGCTTGTCAGTTCTGTTTAAATGCTATACCATATCATACATGATGCAATTACATTTGGCAAATACCTATTGTGATAGAAGAAAAGAGTTTCATTCTTAATATGTGCAGACATTGGCGTCAGCATATAGGGGCAAGAGGGGTCACTCCCCCTCCTCCGATTTCACCAGGTAACATGTTTTGGCTAAAACCTAATATCTGTCCACCCCCTAAAATAATTCTACTGGCACTCCTGTGGGCAGATGATGCTCCTTAACTGAAAAGAATAAATATGTATGAAGTCATGGCCTTTTTATATTATCTTCATACATTTATCGAATAAATCTTCATACAGAAATTATGCAGTGTTTCTTAGTGTTTATCTTAAATACATTGTTTTCAAATAAGCATGTTTATGTTTATCGGACTCATTTGTGAGATGCAATAGGGCAAGCGTTGACCGTTTCATAAATGCAAAATCATTTAATAACAGGTAGTGCATGAATTGGCACTAGTTGCACTCGTAAAAATCGAGAACAAATGAATTGTGCGACTATCCAAGCAATACAACAAAACTATATTCAACATGCAGCTGTTGTGGGACGAAATCTATGAATGGGTAACTAAGTAAAGGTCATAGTTGTATCATTATGGAGGTTTTGGACATTTATCTTTTCTGGGTCAATGCTTCTATTCCCACGACTTTTACTCATTTTACCAGCCTGTGGACTATTATCATTAATAATCTATGAATGTGAAGTGGTTCAACCATGAGTCATACAGTGATCATCAAAAGTGCCTGTTACTGCACTAACAATCTCGACTGTAATCCACTTGCCATTTCCAGATTTACAGTTAGTAAATCAGACAGTCATTGTACGACCGGCCTCACTAATGATTTTACCAACCGCAGCCTGCATTATGCTAATGGTAGCACAACTGTTCTTAATCTAGATTGAGTCACTGATCACCATGATCAATCTGCAAGTTGTTGAGCCACTTGTAATCCCAAGTTTAGTTTCCATCCGATCCAACATTTTTGCTACTATCAACGACTTGCACTGCAATCTGTGTTGCGACTGGCGCAGAGCACGATGATAATCCCAACAGTTCTTTTGACGCACCTGTGAAAATTCCACGAAACACATCACACAGTTCAGTAACATAATATGTCGCATAAATGGATTTACTCGCTAGGTTTATACACGTCAATGTACGACTGTCATTATATTAAATATCAGGTAGATCTATAATGTACAGTTGTATCGTCAATGTTTGTTTCACAACGAAGATCCACGACGTGCCCGTCTTGATCCAAAAGGGTAAAAGTGTCAAACTTATTATTATGAAATGGAAGAAACATAAGTACTTAGGGCGTAATTGACAGCAAATCACTTGGTTCCACAGTTGATGAAAACCCAAACAGTATATAACACAGGTGGGTTATGCCTGCTGTTTCAGACTTGTTTTCATAACTACCACTTGCAGCGCCACACGTTAAATTGAGCTGAGTCATTGAGGTAATTCTGACAATGTCATATGCGATATAATATGCAGTCCCTATAGATCCTACACGTAATAATTGTTCATTTTCTGGAATGGTATTAGGCTAATCAAAAGCAATATTCAGTTACTATTGTCCGATGTTAACCAAGATTCTATTATGATAGAGATATTTAGAATCTTTACTGGTCAACACTGAAATTCTTTATCGGACCTCATCATTGATTCAGGTAATGTCGTATGCTCCTGTAGGAAGTTCTACCATGCCCAAAGAGGATCTACCATCATGTGAAAATGTACATGTGTTGTTCGTGGGCAGACCACCAAAGATGGCATTGTCCAGAATTCCTTCAAACAATTTCTAAAAGTTCCAGAATAATATTATAGTCCAAATAATGAGCTCTTTTTATTTCCACTGAACAGTCCAAAAATATGATTTTAGTCTCGAATAATATCTAAGAACAACATAAAACTCGTCTGCTAACTTACAACAGGAACACAATAAGTGTGAATGACTCCAAAAATCGAAATGTATCTGATGGCTTAATATGTTGTACCATCACAAAACGGCATGGATAGAGGCACGTAGCTTGGATATGAATATCGGTAAATTCGCAAGCGATATACTGAATAAAAAATATAAACTTTTTTATTTTACATTTGTACAAATTTCTATTAGCACAGATGGTTTTAGAATGATGAGAACCTTATCAATTGATATCAAATTTGTCCAAATCGGTGGTTGTTTACGATTGGTATGACTTTTCTGCCTAGACAAATAACGTTCGTGTATGAATGCATTAGGCGCATGGATAGACAAATGATAGCGTACTTAATAAGATACATACACATATTATATCCTTGGACTCTCTGCTTCACGTCTATAGTATTAGCATCGAAATATGTGGCACCATCACAAAATGGCATGGGTAGAGGCATGTAGCAAACGATATGAAGATCGGTAACGTTTGTATAGGAAAGCATTAGGCGAACGGACAGACAAATGAAGAAGTAATTAATAACATATCTACACATATTATATACTGTTGTATAGCTTGAATTCTATATGCTTCATATCTATTGTATTAGCATTGTGGTACCATCTCAAAACGGCATGTGTAAGGGCACGTTGCAAGGATATGAAAATCGGTAAATTCGTATGCGATACTGATTAACAAATTTAAAACAATTGCATTTTAACAAATTTTTAATTGGCATAGATCGATTTAGACTGATGAGAACCTTATAAATTTATATCAAATGGAGAAGTGATTAATAAGTTACATACACACATTATATACTGTTGGATAGCTTTAATTCTATGCTTTGTTGGCCTTCATCACAGCATATAGATTTGCTCGCCAGAAGAGCGTTGCATCATGGGTAAATTAGGGGAATTAATAAGTCAAGGGACGTAACAATCGTTATCGAACAGGCCTACACCTAGCAATAGACCTCACATGACAGCATACACTATTGACTTTGCATTGAATTAAAAATTTTCACTGGACCTCTTGTAACCAATGGGCAGATTTAGAATTATTCTGGAAGTGTAGAAATCCCATCAGCCATTGAGAAACCACGCCATTTAAAGTCTTATTATTAAGACAGGTTTAGACTCTAAAATGTCAACATCATTGTTGACTTTATTCGAGTTGGAACATCTGGAAAAAAGTGCTCAGTTTAACATACTAGCTGCTTTAATTCATTCTTTCCCTTTGCCTGTAGATGCGAAAGTTTATTATCCATATTTTTAAATATTTCTGAATTTTGAAGACTGACTGAACCAAAGTCATTACATTTCAGTTGTATGTCATCATTATGTGGACAGGAACAACTAAATTTATGGAATGATTTACAGAGCTATCTCGATCAACATATTCCTCTAACAGATTGATATAGCAGAGTTGTTTCCTTTTCCGCCTCCCAGGAGTATCAATGATATAATTTAAATATATTACTTTATGTTTTACTGTATAGAAACTATTATACCTAACCTGAAGAGGACTTTGAGGTATGGCCAAGAGAGCTAGAACTATCACCAGGTTGAAAAGTTCTTTTCTTTTTAGTTTTGCCACACCTCAATTTCCTTTGTGAGTGGGTAGACTGCAAGATTATTTTATGGCATGTCACAAGCTTTCGATAGTTTGTATTTAATGGTCCACGAACAGTGTGTCATAAAACAAGTTGAAAAAGATTAAATCCAAGGGATTTTTCAACCGACTCTCTAACAGCAAACAACAATTAGTGTACACCTTTGTCCCAGTCCTTTCTGGTGCCAAAGAAATATGACCTTATCACATTCTTCAAAGTCTGATGAAATCTTTCCAATGCCCCCTGGCTTTCAAGTGATACGCACGACTTGAACTATTGAATACCTAATTCATACATAACTTGTTGAAAGGTCCATGCCATAAATTAGAACTGTGATCAAATTGGGTGGCCGTAGGAAGGCCAAAAGGTGTAAAGAGCTTTATTACGGCTTTATCAAATGCAGAAAATAGTTGTAAATTAGCTTTGGGTATCTTATGGTTACTTTTGCCAACCATTTGACAAGAGTTACAGGATCTACAGTAGTTAGTAAAAACACTTCTAATTTGAGGTCAGTACAAATGATGTAAGATTTTGTTATAGGTTTATTGACTCCCCGATGACCACCAAAGGGAGTTTCATGAACTAAACTTAGAATCTCCTGACTTAGCTGATACAATTGATAGCTAGTTGATCACTCGTTATCAATGGGCAATCGGTGGTCTAAATTTTCTCATAAGGACATTTTTAAAAAATAGCAAATTGTTACCTCTTCGAGTCAGATTCGCTAATAGCCCCCTCAAACAGGATATCTAAGGTATTTTTCAGTTCGATGACAAGTGATTGTCGTTTGTCACCCTGCTTAGACATAAGAGAATGAGTGGTTAAAAGAGGATCACAATGAATAACACCTTTGGATTGATCAATAACAGGAGCAAAAGTGACCTCATCAAAAGCCTGACCGCTACATGTGGCAGCCAAAGGAATAGTTTCCTGATCAACTTCATTCTCAAGCATACTTTTTGCCATACCACTATTAACTACACAAGCTGTGTATAAATCAGGGATTTCTAATAGGACCAAATATTTTGATCCAAACAAGGCTTGTCGGTTACAATTGGATTAGCTACAACCTTATCTCCATTTAAGTCATTGTCAAGGAATAAATGAACACCCTCAAATGGTAAGGAATTCACAGCGATAACGGTCAATGGCCCTGAAACTATGTCTGATGTTAAATTAACATTATGGAGAGGAATCTGAAAAATGCCTCACTCTACTCCCTGAACAAGAACAATTTCAGAAAAAGAAGGCTTCTCAGACAAAGGTAAAGTATTTAACGATAAAAGACTGTGAAGCACCTGTTTCGTTTAATATTTTAATAGGTATAGGATTGGTCAAATCACTAATAAGTGATATAGAACCCTTCGATATCAATGGCTCATAATTATCCATAATAGAATTAGATTGGGGTTTATTTGACCCAACAAATATATCGTTTCCAATACTTCAACATGACTTTGACCTACGAGAAACAATATCATTTGGTATTGCTCTGTCTTTATTATGATGGTTATTTTTTTAACTTCAAGCAATCAGGAATAACGTGCCCCATTCTTCTGCAGTAAATGCACATAGGAAGAGATAAGGATTTCTGATCAGTCTTATCAGATATTGGATTATTATTAGTTGTACCAGGCGGAAATTTGTAAGTACTAACTTGAGATTGAGTTGATCTCTTATGAACCATCTGCTGAGAGGAAACATTGTTGACAAATGAAACTTTGTGAGCCATGGAATACTCGTCAGCTGTACGAGCAACAATTTCTCAGTTATCTGTCTTGTGTTCATCAAGGTAAATTTTGACGTCACTATGGACTCAGTTCTTGAACTCTTCGACCAATGTATGTTGTCTAAGTTTGTCATAATCTTTATTTATCTTTTTAGATGTACACCACCGGCCAAATAGTTGTTCATTTTCCCTAGCAAGCTTGACATGCGTTTGGCTATTTTCTTTCTTGCAATTCCGAAACCTCTGTCGATATGACTCATATACTAACTCATGACCTTCAAGATACATTCCTTGACCAATTCATAGTCAGCACTTGCTTGTACTCACAGTGAAGTATAAACTTCACGACCTTTGTCAATAAGGACACTATGTAATAATAAAGTCCAGTACTATTTCGGCTATTTCCAAATCTTTGTTATTTTTTTCAAAATGTGAAAAAAATATTGATTTATATCGTGTTCGTGATTAGGCGATTCTAGTCTAATATTTGTGTAAAATTCAAAAATTGAACCGTCATGAGTGGAGTGGGATGCTTCGTGCTTGCCAGTTCTATTTATTTTTTTCTAATTGCATTTTTATATTTCGTTCTTCTTTCTGTAATTGCAATTTCATTTGGAAATCTTCTTTTTGTATCTGTCTCACTCCTTCTTTTTTCCTGCAATTGCATCTCTTTTTCTCTTTCCTGCATTTTCAGTTTCACTTCAACTTCTTTCTTTTTCATTTTGCATTTGTAATTTCATCTCCATTTCTTTTCTTCTTTTTGGAGTTTGCATTTGTTTCTCTCTTTCTTCTGTTTGTATTTGAAGCTCATGTTTCCTTAACTCTGTTTCATTCTTGTATTCTAATTTAAATTCCATATCTTGAAAATTAGAGCCAGAGTCCGACATACTAATCAAACCCAAAGCACTTTTGTCCAAAATATTTTTCTGTACCTAATAGTGAATCAAAATATTTGTATTTCTTATTTTAACAAAGATGGATTTGCCTCTGAATATCGTATTGTCCGGCAAGTTGGAGCTATTTGTCCTTTCTAAGGACTCTAACCGTTCATGGCTAAGATTTAATATAAAGTTCTCCACTTCAGTTGACATTGTGAAAGCTTGTTGGTTTCACTATGTAAAATAAAAAATATTAGGGGCTAAGATAATTCCGAAACGAAATTAATTTAGATTTCACAACAATTTCAATTTCTCTGAAATTAGTATCCCAGAGAAGCCCCCAACTTTCTGTTACAACTCTACGGTCACAAACTTAAGTAATAGAAAATATGCAAAACCAACACCTTTTATAAGACTTAACAAACAATTTCATTATTAAAATTAGAAATTAACTATGTGAGAGGATTATAACAGGATTATGAAATGATTCAAAACTAGTCCCTATTAAAGGTCTATAAAAGTCCTAAATGAACGAAAAGTTCCTTATAAATTTCAACACCAGAAATGTACTAGTCCTCCAAGAACATATAAGTCAAGATGGTATTTTCCAGAATTCCTTCAAATAATTTATAGCAGTTCCAGATTAACATTATTACAGTCCAAATAATGAGCACTTTCTATTTCCACTAAGCAGTCTAAACAAATACTTTTACTCTCGAATAAAATCTAAGTACAATATAAAACACGTCTACTGACTCACAACAGGAACACAATAAGTACGAGTGACTCCAAATATTGGAAAGAATCTGATTGCTAAGTTTTTCCTAATATAAACCGTATATTGAGACAATACTTTGCAAAAGACCCCACATGACAGCACACGCAATTGATTTTGCGTTGAATTAATAATATTCACGTGACCTCTCGCAACCAGTGGGAAGCTACAGAATTAATTTGGAAACCTATAAATCCCATCAGTCACTGAGAAACTACGCCATAGGCGACATTTTAAGTTTTATTATTAAGATTGTTATTAATAATTATATACACATTAATAAACATTTATTTATAAAGCCTATGCAATTTGCATTCTTAACAGAGCAAGGTCAGATTACACAATTTATAACAAAATATATTCTATACAGTTTACAACTATGAATAAAACTTTCGAAAATTAAATGCAATAATGTACCAGGAGTTACAAAAATGTAGATATACGTAACAATTGCAATACAACAAAAGACTATTGTCACATCTCCACATTCCAGGCCGCATGCACATTAGCACACTCGAGACTACAGGCACATAAAAACAAATTCAGTGTTAGAGCATATTTGGAATACCACTGGAATTTAATAGGGATTCAATTCATTTGTACTTGTGACAAAAAGGTTTGACTGTGTGGGATTAAATTCACAATCCTAAGGATTTTTAAATTTACTTTTTATTCGAAGGAAATAAATTATTTTTTAAAATTTTATTTTAAAAAATTTGTTAGTTTATGCTCCTTCCTGTTATTTAGTTTAAAACCATAGGCTAGTGACAGAAAATTGGAGGTGCGTGTATGGGATACGAATTTCTCTAACATTTTTCGGAAAACATTCTTTAGGATATTTTTATTCCTTGGTTTTATTACGTCAAATATTTTAGAAATCTTTAGTTAAACTAGCAAGCTTTTGCGATGTCATCTGAAATGGAGAATTTTATTTAAAATTCTACCCTGGAACGGTTAGAGTCCATGAAGAAAAGAATGAATTGCTACAGCTTGTCGGTCAATATGATTTTTCTGTGGCGAAGACTTCTTTAATGAAGCAAGAAATTAAAAAAAAATTTGGTCCAATATTTGGTGGAAAAGAATTTGTTAGATAAAAGTAGTTTGGGTTTGATTAGGAAGTGACTTCTGAAATTTCTGAAATGAAAATCACAGAATTCAAATTAAAACACAACATAGAAATAGAGTTAAAAAAGCTTCAATTACAAAAGAAAAAGAAAAGGGACAAATGGAATTAGAGAAGAAAAAGGGTAGAGACGAATGCTCTCTTGATAAAACTGGTTCTGGCAGACCCAAAAGTCACATCTCAACGGTGAGTGAGCCTGGATCATACTTGTGTATCATAACTTAGCCATTGGAACCACCTTGATGTACCACAACAACTGGAAGCCAACTAGGGATTATCGCACAGGCAAACGCCCAAAATTTGACTACTCCACAAGATGCCAGAACACTCAAGAATTGTTTCTATTACAGCGAAGTGGTATTCGCCGCTGTATCCACCCAGGTTATGTGCACAAATGAATATTTTACACCAACACTGACTCATGCGAGGCAAAAATATCTCGATTGTTAATAAAAAAGAACATACTTGTTCGGGTAACCGTTACTGGGCGAAGACGATCTTTAGGCGCAAAAGGTAGAGGCATAATTGATGTGTTTTCAAGTGAAGATTGTGCTAGACCATCAGAACGCACAACTGAAGAAAATTTAAATATTACCGAGGCCAATATTTTTTTTTATAAATGTATGATAGTTATACATGTAAAAACAAGGGCAATTGGCAAGGAGTGCGTGTGCGTTATGTACCTGGACGTGATGAGTCCGGATAAAGTTTATCAGTCGTGCAATTCTGCTATGCGATACTATTATTAATAGATGAATTATGCAAGTCTTTTAATGCTACTGATGTGAAACACTGACAGAAGCGTTGCGAAAAGAAACAAAAACGCGCATCTTTGTAGATGCCATTTCTGGATTTGCTGTATCAGCAACTGTTGATCTTGGAGTGACAGGAAGTGCAACCACGGCAACCATTACATGTGCACCGATCGGAATTATTGCCTGATCTATATAGATGGCAACTGGTTTCTGGTGGTGCTAGCAATTTAATTTTGATATGATTACATTCAAGCGCACTTGTGAATTCAGAACTGCTTGCAACGGCACAAAGAAGCCTCAACACAATTAGTAAGCTGTATTTGGTGGCAAAATAGTTAGTACGGCTGAGTTCGAGACCATTTTGGCGGACACGGAAAATCACCGACAACTCCGAGCACAGATAAGAAACCGCGTAGCAGATTTACAAACAATAAAACTCGAGTTAGAACAAAAATAACTTGTCATAGGTGGTTTTTTGCCCGTCACTGCTCTGCGTCACTATATGACTCTTGCTTGGGCCACTTTACTTTCATGGATTGTTAATTCTAATAGTCCATGGGTTGCGTAAAGTGCGTGGCTTTTATGCTAAAATGGGAAAATGTCATGGGGAATAGGTTGTGACCTAGAAAACTAATCAAACTCCTAAAGCAACATAATGACACTACAAAGATTACTCAAGTTGAAGAAACCGCTTGCTCAAATTGTCCAACCGTTATGGATTTTTTTGTACAACATACCTACATACCTTTCAGAATATATTTATAGATCTAAATATCGAAGAAAAAAAATGGTATTATTACACTCTGACGAATATTTATGCAAATATTCAAAGTAACAGTTCTAAAACTTCTGTAAATTGTAAAAATGAACTTCAGAATACAGCCACTTCTCTGTAATCCGTTATTATTTCATAACTCCTTCAAGCTAAGTAATAAGCACATCTTTCTAAAACCTATGGTGATTTTTTTTAATTCTTCTACGTTTACAAGCTAAATAAATTAGCTTCTGAGTATTTGATTTCTTATACGTAAGAAATTCTGCTTAGGTTATCCAGTGTTATTAGGTGTCGATACATGAAACTGAACAAAGGGAAATTTTAAACAGTGAAAGCAGTGATGTAAGAAAAATATATACTAACTCATAAAACTAACATCACAAACTTGTAAAATATATCGTAATCTATTGTTTTCTATTGATTTATCGTAGATCGGCACGGACACATCATTGTACTCTTAAACAAGATCATGCAGAAGATATTCTATCTAAAGGAAACTAAATATTTCGTGCCACTGTATATATTCTTACAGACGACTATATCAGCAATTTTTTGTGAAAGACATCAAATATCTATCGGCATATATATATTATGGTCCATGATGTTCAAATATCAAGAAAAAATTTTCCAAATCATTTGTCCACGTTCATGCCTCAACGGAACTATTAAATTCATATTACCTATCATCAACTGAATAGAAGAAAAATAACAGTTTATTTATTAATAATGGCACTTTGTTTCCCTTTTCAGTTTAATATTTAAATTTTATTTATTTAATTTAAATGAAGATGGCGGCTACATTTTACCGTAGATGTCTTTGCTAGCCTATGACCGTAGATTCACTTTGTCAGTGGATAGCAATGATGATATTCACGGTAAACAATTATCCATCTCTAGCATTTTCCATCATGTATTAAACCAATAGTTGTAATCGTAAGAAAACGTTAATATACAGAACAGCGGGAGTTTGCAAAGAAAATAATGGGGCTTTTCAATTTAAACTAGTTACTCTTTAGTGACTATATATAAGGAGGTAGTAATGAAAAAGGCAATATATTTTGATTCTCTCTCTCTCTCTCTCTCTCTCTCTGAGACCATTAAAACGCTACAACTTCACCACAACTATATTATCCGCTAGACATTTTTTTTCTCTTACACTCGCTGTCCCAAATTATATGCTGACTATTCTTCGCAACGGAATTACCTTTCATGAAGATTTTTCGCCTCGAAAGATCACGCTACGCCAATGACATGAATGAACATTTATTATAATACACTGATCTTTCATCAGATTTGTAGACATATGGTTCACAACTTATTACACAATAATATAAACACACAAGTATGGACACAGTGTCCAGAGATACATTTTAGTGTCCATAATGTCAAGGTTTTGAAACTCAATAACTCTTTAAGTATAGTGTGTATTAGAAAATATCTGGATATCAAAGGCAGCAACAGAGTACATGTTAACCTTGCAAAGCGTGTATTTTCTATTTCAGTGTTTATTTAAGTACGTGTCCATAACCTGGTCCCTAGTCGGATGGTTCACAAGTATAGCAATCCGCGTATTGGTGTGTGTGTACAGGGCCGTAGAGAGCGATCACGGGCCCTGGGGTAAGAAACACCCGGGCCTCTCCTAGTTTTTGTTCAAACAAAATTTTTCTTTTATAAAATTAAAAAGTGCTGTGCCCCCTTATGGGCCTGGGCCCCGGGGGTATATCACCCGTTCCCCCATCCCCCTTGTCGGCCCCGTGTATGTATGTATTGTCACGTCGCCCCTCGTGGACGGGAGACGGATTCAAAAAGGGTCCGTCTTGTCATCAGCTTTTGGTTCACTTGAGGAGATGCTATTGTATTCTAAGGGAACGATCTTATTCTAAGGGTGCAATTAATGAGCAGAGGCGTCAAATGAAGGTAACATTATTTAATGACAACACAAGATGAGCCAAGCAAATCAGGCGACTTACATGAAATGTGTGTGAAATTATAGCGTGACTAATATTATGAAATGTAATATATTATGATCTAAAGTGTTGTTAGCATAAGCTGAATCTATTAGTAGAACACAAATTTCTTCATAAAGCTTGTTAACATAAGTTACGACTAACAGGAAGCATCAAGGAATTACATGTGCTTTTCTAACTGAAAGTACTTTTAAATACTGATGTACAGAGCTGAAGCATGCAAGTGCATGAGAATGCAGTGTGTCAAGCAACTAACTAGCAATAAAGACTAGAATACTCATGTGTATCTTGCTACTTCTTGTATGCAGTGTTAGTACGGTTAGTACTGAGCCATGCAAGCTATTGGTGTTCAATATGTTCTCATTTATTCTTTATTAATTCATAAAGGGGGGGGGGGATATCAGAAATAAAAGAACCTAATCTGGGTTCAAGGTTCACTATTGTTGGTGCACGAGTCTTTGGTGCTCAATGTTCCTATGGTTTGTGTGCAGATGCACCCAAAGCCTATGGTTCTGGTTCACAGTTTCAGATTTGGGTGCAAGAGTGCACCAAGCATGTCTGGTTCACCGCCTCTATGATTTATTACCCATCTTGGTGCAATGGTTTGCTCACAAGCAGAAGACAAAGTTCTGTTAATTGAATTTCACACAAAAAGTGTAAATTCTATAAAAGGAATAAAGTATAAATATAATGTTTGTGAATTTAGAACAGATTTCCACCTGAATAATTACAAATAAAATGCAACTACACAAGGCATCATACATTTAAGATGTAAGTAGACAAGCCGTGTTATCAAAATGTCAAATCAGTTCGAAATACGTTTCTTACAACATCCGTCGGCAACACATCGTAACGATAATACACAACATGTGCTCCGCATGAATGAACGTTCAAATCACGTATGTCGAAATAAGTCTACATATCTGTGAAATAAAACTGGGACTTTTTAAGCGTAACAATTACGTATAATTAATAGGGTCATTCCTAATTGCATGAAATAGCTCACTTCATGAACAAGATATGTGTTACGATAGTGCAGTGAACGAGAAATTCCATGCTTTAAACATGCTAAAGATGACACTGTTGACTTAAGCCAGATGTACCGGCATAACAGTATGTATGTACAGTCACAGAGAGAGAGAGAGAGAGAGAGAGAGTACTCTCATGATTACTTATGACTGAGATGATCCAACTACAATTTTGGTATCACTGGGATGTAGATTGTCTCTCGCTTTCTTGCTAACATGGGCCAGTGTAATTTGGTTCACACAAACAAATAAATAAGCCGAGAGGTTAAGTCCTTATCAGAATGGTGAATTGTTCTTTCCAATTTATTACTAAGCAAGGAATGTCGTTAATTGGTTTTACTTGAGAGTAAGAAAGATTTGTACATGTACACATTTTGCTCAAAATGTGTACACGTACAGATTTCTCTTGCTTTAATATGTAGATCCTTCACAGCAAAAATGTGTACATGTACAAATTCATGTTACTTTGATGTTGTATTCTGTCGGCCGCTATAGGCCATCGTATTTGACAACAGTTTCTAGCGCTACTCAGTCTATACAAGGCATTTCAAAAGTGCCGACCTATTTTTTGACCTTTGTAGGCCGAGAACATTATAGCTGGATGCCTTTCATTGCTTAGACTGGCACATAACACAAGTACAAATTCACCAGTCATGGCAGGAGAAAGATTCACGCTTTATTTTTATCCTATGTCCTACTACTCACAGAAGGTAAGAGTTAGTGTGTCATGTTAATTACAGCTATGAATTAGTGTGTCGTACTAATTAGAGCTTTGAATTAGTGTGTACTAATAATTATAGATATGAAACGGTGTTAAACTGTAATTTTGTATCAACTTGTTCAAGAATCTGACGCATCATCGGAAAGAGTTGACGCTTATTTCTTCTCTTAATTACATACATATTAGTGAGTGACATGAGTGACATGTTACGGTATTTATGATAAATACTTATTGATATTGTTTTGTGTGTGACGTTTGAAAGCAGGGGAAATTAATTTTCATCGTTGTACGGTGTGTTCATTTGCAAAAATCACGTGATGCTTTAGAAAGCCTGATACGAGAATGGGGTTTATAACGGCTTGTGGTCTATATACAGATACAAGGACGCAATTTAACGAGGTTTTTTTTTTTTTGGAATTTTTTACAAATTGTCATGGAATGGCTAATTTATTAATTTATGTGTAATATTGATGCATAAATGATAAAATACGCAAGGAATATTCAAATTGATGACGTCATCAAAATTCACTAATTATTGTAGTTATGTCATTTTCGCCTGAAACGGGAGTAGGAAACTCTTTTGGGGCTTACTTCTGATTGCATCCAACATCTGCTTCCAAGAGATTTTCGTTTAGCAAGATGCCTAGTTGTGTTAGAAACGCTGTTTTTCATCGGCTATTTTGCTCGCGCATGTGCAGAAAGGTAGAAGTTGAATTTTCGTGTCCTGGCCGCTTTTTACTCCAAATCTCCAACTTATATGTGCAGTTCAGATCGGTTTGCCTTACATCTCAGGCCAAAAATTCTAAAATCCGAACACAAAAGGTGTAAAAAATCGGGTCTCAAAAACTACGTTTTCCCCTCTGTATTTTGTATCATTGTAGAGATACATCTGTATACTTTTCTGTAATACCACCCACTTTGGTGTATCTTACATAACCTTGATGATACAGAACTCGGAAGTAGGGTACAATCTCATGACGCATAAACGTGGCGTCAAGGGTTAATGGGTTAATATAGCTGGTGGTCTGCATAGATACAAGGAGGCAGTTTAATGTGGCTGGTAGTTTACATAAGTGCAAATTATTAGTCCAAAGTCTTACATTTGATACATTTTACATTTTATACATTTCACCTTGAACCCATCACTGGCATCAAGGCTGAAAGGGGGGAGTGGAGGGTGTCCAGATCCCCAGGTAAAGAAAATCAACACACACACACACACACACAGAAACGTACAGTCATTTGTCTTGAATTTTGACCATCGTTTTATTCTTGCGTACATTTATTGGGTGCTATGAACACTTGTAGCAAATAGACACATAGACGTTTGCTTTGGGGCCGTTTCGAGGAAAGTCAGGTCCCTTTTGAAATTTTTAAAACTGCCCCACCCCCCACATGACCTGATCCAGTCCTGAGCATACCAAGAAAGTGGTTACATATTGTATCTCTTGATTCATTAATTAGTACGTATAGAAAATTGAATTACCAATTGTACATACATACATACATACATACGTACATACATATTACCAAAATATATGGTGAACTTGTGTTATTGTCTTCATCATAAATGCTGTTTATGGCCAATTCCATCCTTCATACCTTGTTTTAGGAATTACTGTCAGGGTTTTCTAGGACTGACTAAAACCATTAAAGTCTGTGGACATAATGATATGGATTGTATTTTTATAAGTTATTCTTTTACACACTCACTTCTTTATTGAACGAAATGGTTATTCATTATTATCATATTTTTTGCAATTTATTAACAATCAGAGTAGCATCCCCACCCACCTATAGTGAATTATGCATTACGAAAAGCCAGTAAGGTCATTCAGAACTGAAAAAAAAATCCGTTATATTTGCAAACAGCAAGGGCAGAAGAACAGCTCATATTCAATATCTCCGATTTTTATGCAAAATCCTCTTCTCCTCGACTTTAAATGGAATAGTCTTAAGTGTCAGTGACGTCTATTATTTACTACATACAGACTCCATAATGTTGTACACTGCATCAAAGTCTGTGGATAAAAAGGTAAGAAATTGTTTTTAATGAAAGTTAGTCTTTCACACACACTTATATCGCCGCTCATCAATGCAAACCATTTCTGAAGGCTGACCTTGTTTTTGACCTTTGTACACCGAGAACGTTCATTGCTTTGGCTGGCACTTAGCACAAGTACAAATTCACCAGACAGGAGAAAGATTAATTTCGCGCTATAATTTTATTCTATGTTCTACTAATCACAGAATGTAAGAATTAGTGTGTCATAATTACAGTTGTGAATTAGTGTGTCATATTAATTTGAGCCCTGAAATTGATTTTAAACTAATTTTAGCAGTTCCATCAATCTGACAAGGGAATAAACAAATCATACAAGACCCAAGATGTCAGCCATGGTAGTCTTTATAAATATTTCTGTACCTTCATTTAAATTATACATTTGTCCATACCTACATTTAAATTATACATTTCTCCATACCTACATTTAAATTATACATTTGTCCATACCTACATTTAAATTATACATTTGTCCATTCCTACATTTAAATGATTCATTTGACCATACCTACATTTAAATTATACATTTGTCCATACCTACATTTAAATGATTCATTTGTCCATACCTACATTTAAATGATACATTTGTCCATACCTACATTTAAATTATTCATTTGTCCATACCTACATTTAAATTATTCATTTGTCCATACCTACATTTAAATTATTCATTTGTCCATACCTACATTTAAATTATACATTTGTCCATACCTACATTTAAATTATACATTTCTCCATACCTACATTTAAATTATACATTTCTCCATACCTACATTTAAATTATAAATGCCAGATTTTTATTAGACTTGTAATATGTAAAACAAAGACATTGGATCCCTTTGGACTTTTAATATGTTAATAATTAGGTCCCTTTGCACTTGGTATATGTAAATAGAAAAAGGCATCAGATCCCTTTGAACTTGTGTTGGACTTGTAATATGTAACTAAAAAAGTATTAGGTCCCTTAGGACTTAAAGTATTTATTGTACATAATAAATAATCGAAAGATTCTCGTTATTTGCATGTGCAATGAAAAGTGGTAGATTGCGTATCATCATCATCCAGCCATGTAAATAAACTTAGCACAGCTCAAAAGTTTTAATTAGGTCTACTTAGCATAACATAACAGGCCGCTTCAGTGGCCTAAGTGGTTAGAGTGTTCACCTAAGATGCGGAAGGTAGGAGATTCGAACCACGGCCGAGACATACCAGAGACTTATAATAATGGTACTAGCAGCTGCCTCGCTTGGCGCTCAGCATTACGAGGTTAGTGCAATCACATTAAATTCCGATCTCCACTGTCCTACATGAAGATCTGACAGCGACCTCTTTGGGGCATGTTCTGGTGACGTGTTATTACAATAATCGCTAATTTTATCAGCCAATCATATGAAGTCTTATATCTTCACGTTTGGGAGACTGAGCAGTGTAGCTGAAGACAACAGTGTGCCTATCGATATGATTCACTTTCAAATTTCTGAAAGCAGCATTTCCATTAGCTAACTCAAAGGTCACCAGAACATGACCAAATAAGCGGTCGCAGTCAGATCTTCAACCAGGACAGTGGAGATCTGATTTTTATGAAATTATAGGTTATTACTTTGAATGTTCGGTCTGAGTGACAGAGTGGACATGATGCCCCAGTGCTAGACATCACTATAAATTGCCACACTGCAGACATCGTAGCGATATGACTCAAATTGCTAAAGCTACGTTAAAAATATTAAAGAAAAAACACAGACATAATATGACAGAGCATAGCATAACATAACAAAACGTAAGATAAGATTTATTTAAGGTCGGCATGATTAAAACCAACAATTCAACATCAGCACTAATATCATGTTGCCAACATCAAAGTACGATCTACGACGATGTTACTAGACCAACAAGTAGGTCTCCGCTTGTTTTTCTGACATTGCTGGTGCTATAGCAGTGTCAGAAAAATAGAAAAGCGGAGACCTACTTGTTGGTCTACGATGTTCCAAACCCCAGAGACCTCTACGGTGGCCTAGTGGCTAGAGCGTCCGTCTTGGATGCGGGATGTCGCGAGTCATACCAAAGATTTTTGAAAATGGTACTAACAGCTGCTACGCTTGGCGCTCAGCATTAAGAGGTTAGTGTTAGGACTGGTCGACCTGGTGTCAGGATAATGTGACTGGGTGGGACATCATGCTACATGTCTGCGGCATGATGCCCCAGTGCTAGGCATCACTATAAACTGTCACACTGCAGACATCGTAGCGATTTGACTGATTTTATAGCTACGTTAAAAATTAAATCACAAAATAAAAATCCTAGAATTTCAGACACGAGTCCTAATAATGAAAGTACTGAATAAACTTTAGTAGAAATCCAAATTAAGTTGAATGCTGAAGGTGCTGATGTGCCTGTTGTGTCCTGTATCGTGGTGTTGTACCAACAGTCTTTTGTTGAGTCACAGTAATATAATTCCATGTTTAAGTTCACCATAAATCCCAGTGAAAGTCTCTGTCCAAGAATCTATTTTTATGAGCACTCTATATTTCCAGAGAAAAATCACTTTAATTGAATAAGTTGAAGGAAACAAATTCCAGCCCAAATGAAGTACCAAACAAAACAAGAACACAATTGATTCTACCTCAAGATCTTATTGAACGAATGAATATTTTTTCCAGTAACAAGACTATATAGTACTCTAGATGACCTCAGGTCACAATTAGCATTTTCTAATAAAAAAACTACTTCCTAATGGAAAATTTCAATCCGTAAGGCTCTAAATATTTACAAGATAAAATGGTTGTTATAATGATACGGTCTGTTAATAAAATTATAATATAGAATCTGGAACCTGTCAGGTACGCCAGGTATATCAATAAGGGAACCCCAATAACCTAGACCCAGACCCAAATAAACATGTTTACTTCTATTAATAATGATCCTAATATTAAAGCAATATATAACGAGAATATTTTAGCTATGTATTCGCTGTTTACAGAATTATAAAGATCAATAATTCAGGTCAAGTAACAAATAAACTTTAATTTTGCCCAAGATCAAGTACAAGATACTGTAATAAATTTGGGATATGCGCCATTTTGTCTTTAGTTCTCCACTGAATCATTCTACCACTGTCAAATTACACTGCTTTGAATCATTCTGCCACTGTCAAATTACACTGCCTTGAATCATTCTGCCATTGTCAGATTACACTGCCTTGAATCATTCTACCACTGGCAAATTACATTGCCTTGAATCATTCTACCACTGTCAAATTACATTGCCTTGAATCGTTCTACCACTGTCAAATTACACTGCCTTGAATCGTTCTACCACTGTGAATCTTCATACTACGGTCAAATTACATTCAGATATTGATATTGCTTAGAATTAATTCAATGTTCATATTTTAACCATAAGTCGATTTTGTCATGGTCAAATTATATTTGGAAACAATAGTTTCAATTGTGGCAGAATGGTCTAACGCGCTCGCCTTTACAGATTACTCGCACACCTCACCTCGGCCCGCGCAAGTTTCAGTCTTGGCTTAACCAGCGTGGATGTGTGAGAAAGCTTGCCACTAGCTTTCTGTGGGTTAATGGTTCTTCTCGGGATCTTCCTCCAACAAAATATACTGGCTAATTGAATAGCCTATCGTGTGCTGAAAAATGGCGTTAACACACACACACACACACACACACACACACACACACCAAAACTTTGAATTTGTTCTACAGTATATGGGCCAGGGATTAGATTTGCTATTAGTGACTATATTCAAGTAGCCTTGTTTAAATAAATCACGCAATTATGAAAATGGGATTGTAATGGCGGTCCCCATGCAATCAAGTTCCCGAGCTAGTAAATAAAAATAGTATGATCTTTCCTGCAAAAAAGACTGTTATGTCCGGTACATTTCTTTCATTTGCACTATGTAATATATCTTCTGTTAAAATTTTAAACGATGTGCTTTGAACATTCCATCTTGTAGGCTCTTCAGACGCTTTTTGAGAAGGGAGTTTCGTTTAAACGATACTATGTAGATATCCAGAATGGCGCTCAGAACGAGACGTGGTACTTGCAAATAAATCCAAAGGGACTTGTTCCTGTTCTTCAAGATGGCAACAAATACATTTCTGAATCTGAAGATATCCTTGACTACCTGGACAAGGAGATCGCGAGTGGTAAACAAACGATAGGTTTCCATCCAGCTATTTGAAATGCAAAACTGTACATTTATCCTCTTTCAGTAGTCGTTCGTACTAACTAGGTCATACTAATTAGGTGCTCCTTTTTATTCACTTTCCTTTGTGTTGATTCAACAGGCAGTAATGAGAACTTTATTTTACATCATCAAAAAGTTAATATTTTTTTTAAAAACACATCTCCATGCATTCCCCGTTTTGTCCCAGTTTTAGCATTATTGCTTAGTCCCAGTGGGTAATCACTGCCCAGAGGACAATGTAGCTGTTTATGTACATCTGTCATTTCATTGCTAGTATTGTAATAAATTTGGAGTATCCGCCATTTGTATATAGCTCTCCATTTTAAATATTTCTTAGATATTCGTGATTAATTGTTTGATTTTGGGAAGTCGGTGTTGGGGAGATAGTCCTCAACCGGAATAATTAGCCAGTTGCTAGAGGCAAACGTCACTGAGTGAAGCGTTGATGGGATTTCAGGATGGCACTGGTAAATTTCATAAGTAGTATAGGTAGTTGAGTTGTTCCTATCTCAGGAAACCCCCTACACCTCCAAAACGTTATACGTTAACATTTTGTCAGCAGCCTTTTTTTTAGCTCAAAATGATGACTTTCATATTTCTGACAAAATTTGTTTTGGGGGTAGGGGGGTTTCCTGAGATAGGAACAACTCAACTACCTATACTACTATTACAGTCTCTTATACTTATCAGCAAAATAATGTTATTATTTTTATAGTTTAGACAAAATTTCATATTAAACAAATGAAATATTATATATAATATGGGATATCCGTCAACGTCAACCCGACATGTTGGATTTGATCTGACAAATAAATTTTGTAAGAGATTTAATTCGATTAGAGCAGCCTCAAGTTATACTGGTATAGAAACTAAAATAATAAGCGATTGTATTAAAAAAGTTGGATATCATATATCACGAAAATATGGGTCAGTCTGGCTATTCGCGACTGAAAATGATATGAGAATAGCACGTTGGGCAGATGATGTGATGACATTTATTGACAATATGGTTGATATTTTATCTGATAATGATATTACTAAAGCTGTATGTAAACAAGGTTCCACTATCCGGGATCCCCTACCCATCCAAAACTTTCTATAGTAACATTTTGTCAAAAATATTTTCACTTACCTTTGTTCACGTATAATCCTATAACAGAAATGACCACGAATAAAATTCTAACTGTGTTTTATATATCTTTATTTTGGGGAAATCTATTTCATGACCTTGATTTCAGTAGGCGTTTTAAGAAAAAAACATTAGAAATTCATTATCTTTGACCTTGATTTGGAGTGGGCGTTATATTTTAGGAAAATCTATTGCAAATTGACCTGATTTTGGCGTTATATTCTAAAAAATCCATTAGAAATTCCTTATATTTGACCTTGATTTGGAGTGGGCGTTATATTTTAGGAAAATCTATTGCAAATTGACCTGATTTTGGCGCTATATTCTAAAAAAGCCATTGGAAATCCCCTATTCTTAACCTGATTTTGACGTCATTTTAGGAAATTCCCTGTCTTTAACCTTGATTTAGTTATTATGGGAATTTTATATGGGCATATGACAGTACAGAAATTCCGTTTGGACACTATAAAGGCAGTTAGAATTTTCCTTTGTGATCATTTCTGTTATAGGATTATACGTGGACCACGAAGGTAAGTGAAAATATTTCAATTTCCAAATACATTGGAGAAATCTATAGGATATATAAAACCCGCATTTTTGCCGAGTTAAAAGTCTGTATTCGTAAACTGTTGCTAAGAGACACTAAGATAATCGATAAGTTTATAGATTCACATGCTATATAATGCTGTCTAAAAATAACTTGAAACTAAGTACATGTCTTGTTTTGAGTCAGAATAACATATAGTTACGTTTTCAGCTGCCATTGTGATAGAACTTGGGTCTGTCTGTATGTATGTATGTATGTATGTCTGTATGTATGTCTGTCTGTATGCATGTCTGTCTGTATGTTATGCATAACATTAACTTAGCACAAAAAACACGACAACTGTTTGTTACTAAGCTATGCTTGACGGAGTTGTCTCGCTTAATCATCTGATATCATAATCAAATCTGATCTATTTCCAAATCAAAATACAGTGAATTAACTCTGGTATAAACAAAAATTTGAGATAAACTCATTGATTGTCGTAGCCAAAAAAAAAATACAGTGTAAAAGCGACGTTAAAATCTAAATCACACACATATATGCTATGTTCGATTACTATAAAACTTAGCTGGAACAGTATTAAAAAACAGATATAGTTATATTTCTTGACCAACACATAATATCTCGACGTTTGCTATTAAGTAAAGCATGCTATCATGATTATATAGATAGAATTTAATTCTACCAGATACTTTACAACGACATTCAAATAGTTCTTTCATCGCTATCTTAC
>JAECUM010051037.1:0-19594 GCA_016617855.1 Megalonaias nervosa | reverse complement strand
TAACAAACAGATTTTTTAAAAGATTTAATTCAATCAAATCAGCCTCAAGATATACTGGCATAACAACTAAAATAATAAGCAATTGTATCAAAAATGTTGGTTACCATGTATCACCAAAATATGGATCAGTATGGTTATTGGCAACTGAAAATGACGAACGAATAAGAGGCTGGACAGATGATCCAATGACATTTATTGACAATATAGTTGACGCACTTTTTGATAATGATATTTCTAAACATCTACAGTGTATGTAAACAAGGTTCCTATCTCCGGGACCCCCCTACCCCTCCAAAATTTTCTATGTTAACATTTTGTCAAAAATATGTTAAAAAAATATTTTCACTTACCTGTCCACGTGTAAATCCGCTTGCAGAATGGCCATGAAGAAAATTTTGACTGCCTTTTATAGCGTTATTCTATGAAAATCCATTGGAAATTACCTATCTTTAACCTGATTACAGAACATTCTGGAGTAGGCGTTATTCTGGAAAAATCCATTGGAAATTACCTATCTTTAACCTGATTCCAGAACATTCTGGAGTAGGTGTTATTTTGGGAAAATCCATTGGAAATTACCTATCTTCAACCTGATTTCAGAACATTCTGGAGTAGGCGTTATTCTGAAAAATCCATTGGAAATTCCCTATCTTTTACCTTACAAAGTTTCAGAATGTTTCAGAAAATCACATGATTTACTTATTATAGAAATTTTGTTGGAAATTCCGTGTGGGCACTATGACGGCAGTCAGAATTTTCCTTCGTGATCATTTTGCAAGAGAATTTACATGTGGACAGGTAAGTGTGAAAACATTTTTCTAACAAAATATATATTTTCAGAGAATGGGGAGTAGTATATATAAGGGGGTTGTGGGACCCTTCTATCTGTTTCCATAGATCAAACATTTTAAGCCTTCTATCGTGGAAAAAAAAAATGGTGAACAGGTAAGTGAAAACATTGTTTGAGATTATTTTATTTTATACCCTACCATCACTATACATTTTTTGATAATCTTTTTCATACCTGCTGACTCTCATTGGTAGGATATCTGTTAACATACTGTCAATAATACGAAACTCACGTATTAAATCGTCCATATCATATTTTACACCTCGCAAATAAGATCGTATTTGATCAAGTAATTTTTTGTAAGTTATACTTGCTGTTTTATAAGATTTTTTTTTGTTTCAAGTTTAGGTTCAATTTTTTTTTTACAAGTGTTGAAAGAGAGACACCGACACCAGATATTATTAACAAAAACGGATTTAATAATGTTCCACTTGAGATTATACCAGAGCTAGTCATTAACAATGGCAAATATGATATTACTCGAAGTATTCTACGGTAGTATTTATAACATTCTTTTACACACCAGAGGTTTGTATGATAAAATTTGTAATATTGTACTAGCGCTTCAACATCTTGTTTTGGAATTTCCTCTGAAATGTGATTGAAATCGATGATATGTTTTTTCATTATACAATATTTTATACAAAAACAAAAGTTCTAGCACCAGAAATTGAATCAAGAAAAGCACTAAATTTATTATTATTAGGATCAGCTATAAAATCTCTATATTTGTAATAAACATCTGACGAAGTATCCTCATATCATACATCTGTTATCTTTAACCATTCGTATGAGTCAAAAGTATTTCCTACTTCACATTCATACAAATCTGCTACATTCACCAAATTATTGTAATCGCTTTCTGTTTTATCAATATACCCTAATACCGCACTTATTTGATCTAACGTGAAATTTTTTAGAACAAGATGTTGTCTGATAATTGTATATGCGACTATAAAATTTGCTAGCATTAATTTTTTGAGTGATTTTAGTTCAATTGTTAGCAGACCAATAGCAGAAGCTACTTTTAACATTAATTTTTCATATGGTTTTGTGAGTATTTTCTCGACTTCATTGTAATAATTTCGCAATAACAATTGTTTAGAGCGCTGGATTGATGGAAATGGAATATCATCTTCTTCACTTATGTCGTAATAAGAATCAATTTTTACTTCCAAATTAGTTTGATCGACTTTATCAAAAAACTTTTCTCGCTCAATATCATTAAGATCACTAATTTCATCGTCAAAATCTTTGATTATTTTTAGAGACTTATCAACAATAATCGGATCAAATTCTGGGTCTTTTTTACGTATCATTGGCAAAATTGCGTTTGAGTACGCTTTAATAGGCAACTCCATGTCTGGTGCCATAGTAACGATTTTAATTAAGGTTTCTTTCTCGTGGTAGTACATGCCTAGATGCTTAAAAATGTTTCGTTTTTAAAAACTACAATATAACTTCTTGTTTCTTTTTATTCCTATTATCCTAGATTCTGATAGTTTGTCGAGACGATCATTTGTTTTCCACCTGCGCTACTCGTGTTTTTAATAAACCTGATATCATTATCAAATTTATATTTCCAGAATCAAGCTCGAGCAATATTTTTTTTAACAGGATTTCAACTTGTTTTTGTTCTTCCAGACAATCATCAGGATGACAGTATCCGCTTATAATATCAAAGTTTTCTATTGCTTCTCTCAGTTGTGGTCTTCTCATATGTATAACACGAGCAAAATTTTTTTCTCCTTCTAACAATGGAGAATTTATCATTGGAATTCTAAAATTTTTCATAGTATTTATCGCACTTCCCGCTAATGATACATCCCTAACATATTTTTCTGGATTAAAAATATTATCATAAATTCCCCCGCAACAATTATAATTGGTGGTTCTGACATTATTTTATAGCATTAGATTAAATTTGTTCATCTAATGTATATATTTGAAATGCTATTAGTCCTGGAAACGGATGTTCAGCAGCAAAAACATTAACCCGGAAATATAAGTACTTGTTAACAGTATTCGCAGTTGAAATTGTAAAATATTGTGCTATTGTAATATACGTATTTACTGCACTAAATAATATTGTCCAGTCGATATCATTGTTTGATCCTTCCAATTGCCAATTATAATTCCGACCAACACTAGAGTTTAATCGACCTCGCAAATGAAATTGCCAAATAGCAACTGCGGTGGGACATTTAATTTTAATCCAAAAATTTTCAACTTCTCCATTAGTCGTCCACTCATGTCTATCAGAGAAAGCGTAATAAGGATAATTTTCAGGATAATATGCTGATGCGCTTACCTCAAACCCAACTCACTTGTCATGTGCCTTAAACAATATGGGAATATACCCAACATTGTTTTTGGTTCGTTTTACATCACTAGACGGACTGTCAACGTAAACTTTATTTGTCAGATCGTTAGGGTTAACTGGAACGTAAGTCGTCACTATCTTGTTGGCTCTCATGTTTATACTACCTGACATCGGTCCACCAGATTTCTTAAAATATGGGTTAAGTTCTACTTTTAATTGATCATAACTAACAACATCAGTGTTATCAGATGGTGGTGAGGTTACTGGTAATCCAGTTATTTTTGAATTTAACATGGACAGGTCACCTGTCATTATATCACCGGCTTTGTTAATCTTATTATCTTCAACAGATTTTTGTTGCGCATAACTTACAGCTTGTGTTAAATCTTCTGGCGGATATACAGTTTCTAACCCAATATTTTTTTTACTCGACATGTTAATATTACCTGCAACTGTTCCACCGATTTTATCAAGTTTGTTATTATCAACATACTTCAACTGAAAAAAACTTACCGCCTGAGTTTGATTTAAGTTTGCTGGTGGATAATCAGTCTCAAAATTTATACATTTTCTGCTGACATATTTAAGTTACCGCTTAAAGTTCCACCAGATTTATCAAGTTTGTTATCATCAACATACTTCAACTGCAAATAACTTACCGCTTGAGTTTGATATAAGTTTGCTGGTGGATACCCGGTTTCTAAATTTATAATTTTTTTTGCTGACATATTTAAGTTAAAGCTTAAAGTTCCACCAGATTTATCTAGTTTATTATCGTCGACTAATTTAAGTTGTGCATGACTAACAGCTTGTATACTAACAACATTTATTGGAGGATAATCTGTTTCTAAATCTAGTACTCGTTGATTTGGCATAGACAGGTTTCCTGTCATTGTGTCGCCAGTTTTTTTCAGATATACCGATAAATCAATATTGCTGTTTGTTGTACTTACAGCTGATGAATCTCCTAATGTTGTTCCAAATCTTGTATAATAACTCATTATTTATTTATTGTCTGATAACAATTGTTAACATTAGTCAGTTTAATATAACATAAAATTGTATAACAACGATGGCAAAATCGTCGATATTAAACTTTGATACAGAGCGGTTGGTGACACATAAACATGAAAACGAACTTCCAGATTGTTATTATGTTATTGTTGGAAGAACTGGGTCGGGGAAAACAAACTTGCTTATGAATTTACTTCTCGAAGATAATTTTAACTACGATCGCGTTTATATTTACATAATTAATCCACAACAGGATAAGTACGAGCTACTTAACAATTATAATGACATAGTTGGTGATGATCGTGAGGCTGGTGAAGATTTTTTTTATTATCAAACAACCAGAAGAACTCGTTCCAGTTAATCAACTTGATTCGTCCGAACATATGATAGTAGGTTTTGATGATATTCCGCTAAACAACGAGGAAACGAATAAAATAAGATCCTATTTTTCATTATCACATAATAAAAAATGTAATTCTATTTATCTCGCTCAGGGTTTTTATAATGTTGACAGATTTATTCGGCGAAATACTGGTTGTTTTATATTATTTCCTGGACTGGACAATGTTGACGTTAGAAATATCGCAAACAAACAATGTGGTGATGTAACAAAAGATAAATTTATTGAATTATATCATAAAGCGACGGCAAATAAATATGCCTTTTTTTTGTTTGATAAATTAACACATGATACGATTAAAATGTTTCTCTGTTGTATTAAAAAAATGCCTACAGTAATTTTTACAGACAATAGTATATAATCAATGGAAAGACAAGCAAAGTACAGAAAACATATAGCAAATCTAAAAAAAACTTGTTAAATCTAAAACTGAACTTAGGCAGATGATCCAACAAGCACGACATGGCCAAGTGGCTGCAGCAGAAGCAGCAGCAACAATTCTCAAACCAGTTACTGAGGCTTTACTAGGAAAACAGCCTGAAACTGGCCCACTGTCAGAAGAAGAACTTAAAAAATTACAAGAAAAAGGTTTACTCGGATTAGTTAAAGAACAACAAGAAGCGACTGCTAGAAGAATTATTGAAAGATCTGAAGAAGAAAAAAGAAGATTAGCTGAGTCACTTGTAGCAAATATAGCTGATCCTGTTGCAAGACAAGCTGAACTAAATTGGCTGATAAATAATCCACTAGCACCTGAACAAAGATTAGCAGGTTTAACCACACGGGAGATTAAAGATATTCTAAAAAATTTATCAGAAAAATTAGAGGATATTGAAAAGGAACAAGAAAGAGTTGGCCAGTTAACGGTAAAGTTTATGGAAGCTGAAAATCAAAGACGATGGTATAAAAAAATTTGCAAATAATAGAATAATAGAGGGTGAATATAGTAATTTTTAAGTGAAAATGATATAAATGATATTGATAATATAAGAACCTGGACACAGGATAGATTCGACGAACTTATTGCTAAATTAAATAAAAAAATAATGGAAGGTAGTGATGCTAATACTGAAATGGATAAAGCTACTAAACAAAAAGAAATGATTCCACTTCCTGGTACAATTAAGGATGGTGTTATTGCTGAAGTTTTTTACGCAACAGCGAATGAAAAACAAAAAGAAGATCCTGGTAGGAGGTAGAGATTTCTTAGGAGATTTAAACATATTGATGACATTCGAGTAAAACAGTATAGCGAAACAATAACTGGAACTGGTGTTAGAATATTTTCATCAGTTACTGAAATGATTGGCAGATTAATGTTGTTGATATCATCAAAAGAAGCTGGAAATGTTGGTGCTGAAATTGACAATGACATTATTGACATAATTGATAATTTGAGATCGGAAAATTTATTAACATCTGACGAATACGAAACTTTACATCGCGATTTAATCGCGGGATTTAATTTTATAAAAATATAATAATAAATTTCAGCAACATTATTACTAGACTCTGGCAAATCTGATAAAGATAGCGCAAATTATTTTGTAAAGTATATTCCCCAATAGAACTAGATCGTGAAAAACAATATGAAATTGGACTAATTTCCTGTTCGTGTTGGAATTCTATGGCTAATGTAAAAACTGGAGTAAACGATGATTTTACATTTGCTATTTTCAATCCACGTTCTTCACTAATTTACACGTGGAAAACATTTAAAATTCCACAAGGAGCTTATACTATTATTGATCTAAATAACACAATAAAAGAGTTTATAACAATAAATGGTGATATCGCTGATAATTTTGAGCTTACACCAAATTATAATACGTTACGCGCTAGAATGACATTAAAAAATATAATAGTTAATCTTTTATCGCCAACAAGTATCGCACCACTGATAGGATTTCTCTATAAAATGTATCCTGCTTTTGAACCAGCTGTTACATATGACGGTAAAAATCCAGTAAATATAACTGACGTAAACACAATATTAATAAAATTCTCTATTGCAGCTGGATCTTACTCAGCTCAGGGTAGTAGAGGACAAACAATATACAGTTTTTCACCAGACGTTCCACCAGGATCTATCATGCAAATTAATCCACGTCAGTTTATTTATTATCCGTTAAATGTTGAAAATCAAATAACAGAAGTAAATATGCAATTGACAGATCAGTCTGGACGACAACTGGAATTTAACAATGAAGTTGTTACTTATTATTTACACTTACGCGAATAATAGTAAACATATTTTCTAAGAAAAGCTAAAAGATTTGACAACAAAATTATACAATCTCAGATATAATGAAACAGAAAAAAGTTTATAGAAAAAAAATAGTTGTAGGATTTTTGGGAAATATATTTGCTAAAATTATAGAAAATGTTCCAGGAATAGCTCATAAAATTGCACCAATTGCACTTGACGCATCAAAAGCTTTTGCAGCTGGAGCTGCATCTGCTGCTGAAACTGCTGTTGGACAAAAAATAGCTGATACAATAAAAGGCGGTGTACTGACAATCAAACAAGCTATTTCAGAAATCGCACCAACAAAAGAAACTCAACGCGCAATGATAACAACAACAAAAAAAACTTTTATCACCGAAAGGAGAACAAATTATAAAAACATTAATATCTAAAGTAACAACGCCACAATAATTTTGTATAACCTAATAAATAAAAACATGTCTGTAAACAATTATCTCGATTTAGCAGAAATTTATGACGCAGACGACACGGTAACAGAATTTGAATATGTTGAATATCTTGATGAAAATTCTAACGAACCAAATAAGGCTGGAGTTAGAACATTTAATACTAGAGACGATGACCTATTTCTACTGACTCATAAAGCAATAATAGACGTTCGTGGCCAGATTATGACACTAGCTGTTCCACCTGCCGCAGTTAATGTTGGAACAGAAGTAGCTCTTATAAATGATGGTTAGTGTTTATTTAAAAGTGCTAGATATCAGCTGACCAATCAAACTGTTGAAGATATTTCAAGTCACTTACAAGTTGCAAGTACAGTCTCAAATACTGTATCGTTTTCCGATGATTACTCTTGATCAAGTGCAACTAATGATGTCGTTTAAAGATACTGGAGTTGGTGCAATATTTCCTGCGGTAAATGAATGTCTTATAAGAACAGCATTAGCGGTTGTAGCTGATGCTGCTGTAAATGCTGCAACTGTAAGAGATTTTCTTATCGCTAATGCTGTCAATTTTGGTATAGTCGCACCAGATTCAGCAGCTGATGTGAACGGTACAAGAGTTTCACTTATTTCAGCTTGTAATAATCTTAGTATAGCACCACCAGCTCCAGCAGCAACCGGCACTAATATGCTAAATTTGATTAATAACGCAATTAGTTTAAGAAATAAACGTTATAATGAAGGTCATTTTAAGAGAAAGGCACTTGTAGCAGAATCACGTCAAATTACAATGATGTTACCGTTAAGCACAGTATTTGGATTTTGCCGCGATTATAATAAAGTATTTCCTGGAGTTAAACATACGCTTATTTAGATCGATCAGAACAAAATGATTGTTTATTTCGACTCGGCGGAAATGATTTACAATTTGTCATAAACAAACTTGCGCTGTGGATGCCACGAATAACACCTACAGTTTTGAAATCACTCGAATTAGATGATATTCTTAAAAACCGCACAAAGAAGACAACAACATGAACACAACTACACATGGCGAGTCACAACGATGTCGACTGAACAAAAGCCACGGCAATTATTTGTTGTATTTCCGCAACAAGCGCGACGTGGTGACCAACAACAAAATAATACGATATTTGATAATGCTGATGTTAGACGAATATATGCTAGATTAAATTCAAAGCAATATCCGAAGCGAGCATAGAATGTAATTTTGCAGATGACGCTAATAAAAATATTACTCGACCTTACATGTACCTGCTCGACGCAGTGCAAAAATATCAGGACGTTGGAGATGGATCTCAAATATCAGTAGAGGAATTTCGTACACTTTATCCGATATTTTATTTTGATGTTAGTAAACAAAATGAAAGAGATGTAATTTCAACTGCTGATATTGAAATTACTTGGACATTAGAAGCAGTTCCAGAGGCGCAGTTGTTCGTGTACGCGTTAGTGATCAGCGACAGAACTATTACGATTGACTTTATCGAAGGTAAAATGTCGGTACAAGTTTAATCTGTAACTTTAATATAAGATGATAAAATATATTGTATAAGAAATATATTTGACTGATGGTCAAGTTAAAAAATTAGCAGCTGCTGTTGCAAGGCAGAGGCAGGTTTCATTACAGGTCGACCCTAACGCAGGTGTTTTGAATACTTTAACAAAATTAATGTTAACCAAAAAACAAGTAGATAAGTATAACCGCGGCAAACCTTTTGTTTTAAATTTAAGTACTGCATAAATAACAGCAATGTTAAAACAAGGTGGTTTCTTCGGTCCGGCACTATTTGTAATGGCCAGAACGTTAATGCCAAAACTTTTGCCGGTGTTAGGTATATTAGGATTAGCAGCAGCGTCTGGAGCAGTATCTGGCGCAACGAAAAAGGCAGTTGAGGGTCATGGAATAAAGAAAAGTTTTGTCTAAAGATAAATATAATGCCTAATGCAAAGCATCGGCGAAAAACAACAAAAAGAAAGACAACAACGAAACAAAAGACACGACCAAGGCGAAAAGGTGGATTTATTCCAATAGCTCCATTACTAGCAGGATTAGCGAGAAGTCTATTGCCAGGTCTGTTAGGACGAGGACTAATGTTGCCAGGAACAAAGAGATGAAATCTCAGCCGACAAAATCGGCCGCGTTAAGGAACTTTGACATACTTGATAAACTGAAAAAAGTAAAAAATTTCAGTGGAGTTTATTCTAAACATGAACTTATGGCAATTCAAGAGACGCCAAGTTCGTGTGTCATAAATATACAAGATTTCAATGACGGATCTGGTGCACATTGGGTAGATGTTTGCGATAACAATTATTTTGACTCGTTCGGAATTCCACCAAGTGACGCAATAAAAAAATATATGAGTAGAATTCAAGAGACAAAGTCTCCAGAGACGAAGTCTCTTGCGAAAATAATAAATTATTCGTCTAATCAAATTCAACCAGATGGAACTTCTGCTTGTGGATACTATTGCGTAATGTTCATTAAACAGATGACCATAAATCCAGATTTTTTAAAGTTTATTTTGCAATTTGACAAACAACCTTCTCACGCTAATGATGAGATTGCATTGACCTTTTCCAAAGGTTTAAATTTTATCTAAACTCACTGATATATATAATGTCAACATATTGTCTTAAGTGTAAAACTAAAACAAAAAATAAAGATGAAAAAACAGAAAAAACAAAAAATAATAGAATAATGCTGAAAAGTATTTGTGCAATCTGTGGAAAAAGAAAAAGTATGTTTTTAAAGAAATTATCGCCACTGCCAACAACAAAGTTGTCCGGAGCGGGTTGCCCTGACAAGATTATTTTAGTAGATGATTAATAAATAATGACATGCGAGTGCGATTGTGATAGAGATTTATGTCTTGAGCAAAATAAAATTATTACATATTGTCAGAAATGCAACAACAGAGAAATAATTGGTTTTGGTATAGATATACATAAATTAATTGGCAAATTGCCAAAACCAAAAGGCGGTTGGACATTGCCAGGCCATAAATATACTGGACCTTATAATCCTCTTGATAAACAACTTGACGAAAACGATAATCCGCTGCCAGGACAAGAGCCTTACAATCAGGTTGATGCAATAGCAATGCGCCATGATATCTGCTACAGAGACATTGAACGTCCAGACAACGAACAAAACAAACACAGCTGCGATAAAGTAATGTTAGACGAACTTCGTGATATGAAAGCTGTAAATATGCGAGAACGTGTTGACCGAAGGCTGGTTCAGGGTTTTATTGGAGCAAAATATAAATTAGGTCTCCTAAAAAAAAAATTTCGCGACGTAAAGTTGTCGCAAATGCCGTTGATGATATCTGGGCGATAGATTTAGTTGATGTCTCAAATCTTGCTCAGTTTAACTTTGGCACCGATGGCGTTCCAAAGAGATATCTTTTTAATGTTGTAGATGCTTTTAGCAAATACGCGTTTAGTATACCCGTTTCGGATAAAACAGGGACATCGATGATTGATGCATTAAAACAAATTATTGTTAACACGGAAAGAAAACCAAATAGAATCTGGACTGATCATGGAGCAGAATTTTTTAATAAAAAATTTGAACAGTTTTTAGAGCAAAATAACATTACAAAATATGCCACAGGAAATGAGGGAAAAAGCGTCATCGTTGAAAGATTTAATCGCACGCTCAACGAAAAAATCCATAAATATTTAACAGCTAAAAATACGAGTAAATATATTGACAATTTAAAGAAAATTGTTGACGAGTATAATAACACGAAACACAGATCCCTTTCGCTAGGCAAAAGAAAAATGTCGCCAAACGACGCGATTGCAAATCCAATATTAGCAAACGAAAATATGTACCGCAGGCATAAATTTAAAGTTGGTGATAAAGTTAGAATTTCTCTGACCAAAAAAACATTTGACAAAGGATATACACATAACTGGAGCGAAGAAGTGTTTGTTGTTAATAAAGTACTTTTAACAATACCAGTTACATACTCGTTGAAAGATTTATTAGGTGAACCTATAACTGGCAGTTTTTACGAGCAAGAACTTCAGAAAACAGAACAAGATATATTTTTTATTGAAAAAGTCATTAAAAAGTGCGGCAACAAAAGTTTAGTCAAATGGCGTGGGTATAGCGATAAATTTAATAGCTGGGTACCAACTAAATCTATAATGATCGAATAATATTATTATAAATTTCTTCGTACTTTATTAATACTGATTTACATTTTACTGGTTTACATAAAGAAATTAAATGTAATTTTCTTGCACCATCGACTGGCAGTAAATTAAATATTTTAACAAAAATAAAATCGTATTTTATATTTCTTTGTTGTCCAGTTATTTTTACGTTTAAAGATGGTTTTACAAGTTGCCAAAATATTTGATGCTCTGTGATAGTAAAATTAAATTTTGGTATTTTTTTTATCAATATGGTACTTAACATCATAATCGCCCAGTTGTTGGTCTGCTTAAACTATTTTTACTAACAACAACATCATCTTCATCTTCGTCGTCATCGTTATGTAAAATATCATTTTCAGTATAACCAGCAGATTTATCTAAAATACAGCTAAAATTTTCTAAGGTAAAATTTCAATCAAAATCTCCCGAATATAATTCAGCCAGTCTTTCAGTCAAGTTCATTATTATAATATCTTTTGTCTAATTAATAAATAATAAGATGTTTGGAGAAATAAAATATCATCAAGGAGTTAATATATTAAATTACAGAGAATTAGGTGAGGCAATTCGAAATTGTTTGTTGTTACATAATTTTTATTTTATTGATGTTATTATAACATTAGGCGAATCTGACAGATTTTTATTAACAGTAGCAGAAAAAATAAAACTTGATACAAATAAAATGATAACATTACGATTTAATCCCGACGATATTATAGAATTTAGTCATAATTGTCTTACTCGAAATGATCTAGAAAATATCATTAGTTATCGTATTTAAAATTAAATCTATCAAATGTCAACATTGACGTTGCTGATTTAGTTACATTATCAGCTACATCTTTTACTGATTTGCTGCCAATTTTAAGATATTTTGCAGCAGCTGTTATTGATCTAAATTTTGTTTTTTCTCCAGTTTCTAGATATATTGAAATAACTGATCTTTTTGGATTTTTAAAATTAGAACCATCAGAACCTGCTCCACGTCTAGTATTTTCTTTTGGCGTAACTAAATCTAAATTTTCCAAACGATTATCTGTTTTAATACCATTTTTATGATCGATAACAAGACCAACTGGAATAACGTCATTAAAAGTTTGAACCTGTGTGATTTATATTTAATAAAATCAGTTTTAGTTCCACGTACATTAACATCAAGATATCCATTTCTTTTTAAATTTCCAACAACTTTTTTTGTTTTTTTATGTCGAATAATTCCTCGATCATTTGCCTCGTATAGATCAAACACTGGATGAAATTGAAATTCATTTTGTAATGATAAATTTTCAATATTATCATCATTAACTGCTCCATTTACTTGATAAACTCTCTGACATTCTGGAATATCATCGCAAAACAAAGTATAAATAAAATCTTTTCTAAACATTTTAATTCTTTCTGTATTATCGCCTTTTACTGAAATTAACATACCAGATGGCGTTGGTGTGCCAACAGATTTTTTAGATTTTATGTTAATAACAGAACCTAATGCATTTCCAGCGTACAAATTATACTTCTGATGCACGTGATAAAATTCTTGCTCTTCCGCCGTCAATCTCAGATATCTCAAAATTTCTGTCATTATACTATAAGGATTTCATATCTCTAATTAAAAAAAAAAAATTCAATTAAATATAAAATATTACTATATATATATAATGTTAAAATTGCGAGATATTGCTAAAAAGAGCATTATCAAATCTGAAAAAATTGCTACAGCATTTTCCGGTTACGATAATAGTTACAAACTTGATGATCAAAATATTTTAGCAAATTTTAACTCCACAAATTTATTTCATCTTTAACAACCTGTTATATCAAAAGAACTTGCGGCTCATAAAAGTATCAAACTTATAGTCCAATATCATACGATTTTATCAAAGTTACATGCAGTTGAGGATGTACTTGATGTAATTTTTGAAACAAAAAGTTTTGACAGCGAAATTTCGGAACCATATCTAACAGCTAAATCAAGAAAAATATTAACTGGAACAAATATTGCCACAGTCGCTGATGAAATACACCAGGAAATAAACAAAAAATTAGAAGAATTTACTGCATCAGGATCGGGTTGGAAATTTGAAATGATAAAAGAAGTTTTATTTCACACAGCAAAATATAACGTACTTCGCGGTAGCGGCTATGTTGATCTCCCTCAAAAAATTAAAAACAAAAAATGTTCTATAACTGTCAGAAACATTGATGACAAATGTTTCCAGTGGTCTATTCTTTCTGCGAAGTTTCCAGCAGAAAAAAATGCTGATCGTGTTAACAAGTATTTTAGTCACGTATCAAAATTAAATTTTAATGGCATTGACTTTCCAGTTACAGAAAATCAGATACCAAAGTTTGAAAAGCAAAATAATATTTCGGTTAATATATTTGGTCTGGACGAGCGTGAAAACGTTTATCCAAGGTATATCTCAGATAAAGCTTCGCAATCGACAATAAACTTGCTGTTTTTTAGAAATCATTACGTTTGGATAAAAAAAACTTCAATGGCTTAGTTGGCAGACAATATAATAAAAATAAAAATAAGAAATATTTCTGCTACCGTTGTTTACAAGGTTTTTCTAAAGATGAAAGACTGCAAGAACACCTTAAATATTGTGCTAATGTTCAAAAAGTAACAATGTCAACAGAAAAAGAAAAAGTATTAAAATTTAAAAATTATAATCATAAACTAAATATTCCGTTTGTTATTTACGCTGATTTCGAATGTCTGCTTGTCCCTGTAGCAGGCGCAGAAAATGATCCAAATAAAGCAAGCACTAGAAAAATACAACAACATGTTCCCTGTGGAGCAGCTTATAAAATAGTTTGTTGCGCTAACGATAATTTTTCAAGTCCAATAAAATTGTACAGAGGTAAAAATCCTGCCGTGTGGTTACTAAAAAAATTTAATAGACGATGTTAATAAAATTTTCAACAGATTATCTAAGATAGCTCCAATAAAAATAACATCTAAACAACAACTTGATTTTGATGAGGCAGTTAATTGTCATATCTGCGAGAAACCTCTAGGCGATGATAAAGTGCGCGATCACTGTCATATAACCGGTCAATATCGCGGAGCAGCACAAAATAATTGTAACTTAAAATTTCATGCGTCAGATTTTATTCCTGTCGTTTTACATAATTTTCGTGGTTATGATAGTCATATCATCTTTGAAGCATTTGGTGATGAGGAAATTAAATCTAAACTAAAATTAAATAACGTAATAAAATGTATTCCAAATAATTTTGAAAAGTATATGTCAGTTACGCTTGGAAAATTACGTTTCATTGACAGTCTGCAATTTATGGCAGCATCATTGTATGATCTAGCAAAAGGTTGTAGTAGTTTCGCTGACCTAAAAAGTTGTTTTGGTGAAAACTATGTCGATCTGACAAAAAAAGGTATCTTTCCGTATGAGTATCTCGACGACTGGAGCAGATTTGATGAAACTTCTCTTCCTAATAAAGATAAATTTTACTCGCAACTCAAAAATGAAAATATCACAGATGACGAGTACAAATATGCACAAGATATTTGGAATAAATTTAGTTGTAAAACGTTTGGTGATTATCACGATTTATATTTGAAAACAGATGTATTACTACTAGCAGATGTTTTTGAAAGTTTTCGTCAAGTTAGTTATAAAAATTATGGATTCGACCCGTGTTGGTATTATTCTGCGCCAGGATTGTCATGGGACGCCCTACTAAAAACAAGATAGAACTGGATCTCTTGACAGATGTTGATATGTTTAATTTTATTGAAAAAGGTATCAGAGGTGGAATTGGCGTTATAACCAAAAAATATGCAGTAGCTAATAATAAATATCTGAAAAATTATGATAAAAATCTCCCATCCAACTATATTATTTATCTAGATCAAAATAATTTGTATGGTTATGCGATGTCAGAGCCAATGCCGTGTAGTGGATTTCATTGGATAATTCCAGATCAATTTCTTAGAGAAACTGAAAAAGATTTACCTAGAAAAATTAGTAATGATCTTTCCGATATTTCATATTTTGTTGAAGTTGATCTAGATTATCCCAGTTCGTTCCATGATCTACATAACGACAACCCATTTTGTGCAGAGTCTATGATCATAAATTAAAGTTTATTATCGCCTGAACAACGAGCAATGACTACAGCAAAAAATTCGATACATAATAAGTTAGTTCCAAATTTGTTAAATAAAAGAAACTACGTCATACATTAAAAAAATTAAAACAAGCAGCAGATGCTGGGCTAATTCTGAGAAAAGTCCATCGCGTGCTAAAGTTTAATCAGTCTAGGTGGATGGCAGATTATATTGATTTAAATACGAAACGTCGTGCTGTGGCTAAAACCGAATTTGAGAAAAGCGTTTTCAAATTAATGAACAACTCGGTGTTCGGTAAGACGATGGAGAACATTAGAAAAAGAGTCTCAGTTGAAATTGTTAATAATATAAATCGCAGAAATAAATTAGTTAATAATGATGGTTTTGTTAGTCTGAAAATATTTAATGAAAATCTTGTTGCAATACAACGACGAAAGACACATTTAAAGTTAAATAAACCGATTTATGTTGGTGCAGCTGTACTTGATATATCAAAGTGGCTGATGTACGATTTTCACTGTAATTTTACCAAAAAGCAGTGGCCAGATTCAGAGTTGCTATTTACTGATACAGACTCGCTAGTTTATAATATAAAATGTAAAGATGTCCATCAGGATATTTACAATAATAAAAATCTATTTGATTTATCAGATTATCAGCATGTAGTGGATTTCACGATAATTCAAATAAAAAAGTTATTGGAAAAATGAAAGACAAGTTTATGTTTGTGTCAGTTAGGGAATTTGTCGGACTAAAGAGAAAGATGTATGCTGTCATATTAGATGACAATAAACTTACAAAAAAAAGCAAAAGATATTCCTCGAGGATATGTAAAAAAGATGATGATTTTTGACGATTTTAAAGCAGCGCTAAACAATAGCGTCAGTTTTATCAAAACAAATGTTATCAGAACAAGTCTTCACAAACTTAAAACGGATACAATTATTAAACGGGGACTAAGTAATTTTGATGAGAAAAGATATTGCAGGGACGGAATTAATACACTACCACTTGGTCATTATGCAAGTAATTTTGTCTAAACATCAGAAATAATGCTCGAAAATTTAACATTAGTCGATGGAGTTAATAGCAAAATCAAAAAGATAATGAACCAGCAATTATCATTTGAGTTTAACGATGAAATTTCAGGTATTTGTTTTAGTAAATTTGACAGAATCAAACTCTCCCTTATCAGATCAGACGATAGCAAGTATTTTAATTATCTCGAAAGTTTGGAGACGAGCTTGCACTAAAATATAAAAATTTTCATGATCCGATCAGCCAGCAACAATATACAAAAATTAATATAGACTTAGACCGGTCAAAGGTTTTTGTTAAAGGTAGTAAGTATCTTCTCAGTAAGATGGCAATGAAAGAACTATTTGAATGTCGTCGAAAAGTAACCGGTAGAATAAAATTTTATTTATACAATTTTGAAAATAAATTATACTTAATAGCGAATGTTGATGTTCTAGTGATAGGCGACGAAATTCTTTAAAATATTAGATATAACCGTCTTTCTTCCTTGTATTTTTGTTTACGAGATAGGTTTCGTCGTTTTTTTTACGATAGAAGGCTTAAAATGTTTGATCTATGGAAACAGATAGAAGGGTCTCACAACCCCCTTTCATATACTACTCCCCATTCTCTGAAAATATATATTTTGTTAGAAAAATGTTTTCGCACTTACCTGTACACATGTAAATTCTCTTGCAAAATGATCACGAAGGAAAATTCTGACTGCGGTCATAGTGCCCATACGGAATTTCCAACGAAATTTCCATAATAACTAAATCATGTGATCATTCTGAAACTTTGTAATGTAAAATATAGGGAATTTCCAATGGATTTTTTAGAATATAACGCCTACTCCAGAATGTTCTGAAATCACGTTAAAGATAGGTAATTTCCAATAGATTTCCCCAAATAAGGCCTACTCCGGAATGTTCTGTAATCAGGTTAAAGATAGTTAATTTCCAATGGATTTTCCCAGAATAACGCTATAAAAGGCAGTCAAAATTTTCTTCATGGCCATTCTGCAAGCGGATTTACACGTGGACAGGTCAGTGAAAATATTTTTTTAACATATTTATAACAAAATGTTAACATAGAAAGTTTTGGAGGGGTAGGGGGGTCCCGGAGATAGGAACCTTGTCTACATACACTTTAGATGTTTAGAAATATCATTATCAAAAAGTGCGTCAACTATATTGTCAATAAATGTCATTGGATCATCTGCCCAACCTCTTATTCGTTCGTCATTATCAGTTGCGAATAACCATACTGATCCATATTTTGGTGATACATGGTAACCAACATTTTTAATACAATTGCTTATTATTTTAGTTGTTATGCCAGTATAGCTTGAAACTGATTTGATTGAATTAAATCTTTTAAAAAATCTGTTTGTTAAATCATATCGAACATGTCGTACTGACGTTGTTTGATATCCCATCTTATAAAATATTTTATTGTTTAAATAGAAATAAATCTAAGGTTCGGGAACCTCTTTCAACCTCTCTAAAATTTGGAAGGGGGGTGGGTGTTTCTGAGACTGCATCATCATATTCATTTACTACTCCATAAACAACCAATTTGGATAGAATAGCGAAAGAATATCCTATCATACATAGAAGTGATCATTTTTAATATTGTTATAATCTTTAAGATTTCTTATCCAGGACATTTATTAAAAGTACGAGGTTTTAAGCGATTTTTCTGAAATTCCAAGACTAATCTAAACAAATTAAAATGACAAAATTCAATTTATCGTTTGATAAAAACCACTTAAATTCCTGGATTTCCAAGAAGGCAATAGTACGTTCATACAGTGTGTCATCATGATCAAAGGATTTTTTGTACACCTTTGTGAGCCGTGTGAAAGGCGACTCTTCTTTAGAACAGAAACCCATTTTTGTTCTCTGTTGTCTGGGTCTTGATCACCCGACAAGACCATCAAAGTGCTGAAAACGTCCATATTGCAAGATTCCAAACTGAAGATGTGGACAGGAAATACTATCAGCAAGATAATGGACAAAAAAGCATTCACCTGTCTGAGCTTCTAATTAAATATTTATGTACATTCTCAATCGCAGACTTCCTTTGGAATAAAACATTGAGATGGTAGTACCACTTGAAAAGGAATTACTCTTCAGTGCTTTCGCAGCCTTTTTTCACTGATATTCCCTCTGAAAACTCCATGTAAATGCTGCACAGCTTATGCCTGGCGTAAGATCTAGTATTTGCCATTGGTCAGTGTCATCATGCTGTCACTCAATGTTATGTTCTTATTAAACTTACGTCTTTGAAATACCTGTCAAAATTTCCTCTTATTTCAAATAAATGAGGAATTTTTCTTTTCTTGATTATATCATATGAAGTCTTAGAGGAAACGACCTGACAGTGAATACATGTGTCATTTAATAATAACTTTAGGCCTAATTTGAATAAGAAATTAATGAAACCTCTTTGGTATAGTCTACTGCACAAATGTGTTCATTGACTATTGTGCCTGACAATGTTGCATCCAGTCAATTTCATTTAAATATTCTTTCGTTGAATCTCAATTATGCAGACTTCTGTGATGTAATTTTCACACTTTTGCAAGCTATAAACTCAGTACAAGTACAATAATACTGGCCAATTGTAAACAGTAGTTTTCCAAGTATGGCTGATTGCAAATTGTAGCTTACCTAAATTAGCATTTTAAATTGGTTAAATGATGCATGATCTAAGTGGCGCGCTTTTGTTTCACCGAATTAAATTTGAATATGTTGATATACAATGCGTTACAATTTACCTGTCATACATGCACTATTCAATAACTACATAGTGCATGTATGACAGGTAAATTGTAAGCAAGGATACTTGCCCCTCTATTGGCAGTATGGTGGTCAGAGAAATATGAAAGTGACTCATCTAGTAAATTCATCCCACAATCGTCTAATTTAAACTGGAAATTAAATGCAGGGCCTGATGGGGGGGGGGGGAGGTCCTGATCCCTCCCCTACCCGCTAAAAAAGCGTACATACACAAACGTACAGTCACTTGTCACTTGAA